>LNAC01000327.1:1335203-1369680 GCA_002007465.1 Ailurus styani | reverse complement strand
GAGCCCCCAGTGCTTCTATTTATGATAACATTTTTGATGTTTGCTGTTTTTGCAATCAGCAGCCTGATTGCTATTTGTCAGCTTCCTTCCTTCCTTCCTTCCTTCCTTCCTTCCTTCCTTCCTTCCTTCCTTCCTTCCTTCCTGTATTTGAGAGAGTGCACAGCAGGGAGGAGGGAGAGGCAGCGGGAGAAGCAGGCTCCCCGCTGAGCAGGGAGCCCGATCCCGGACTCTGGGATCATGACTTCAGCCAAAGGCAGACGCTTCACCGACTGAGCCCTCCAGGCGCCCCCATAGTTTGCTTTCCAGGGCTGTGTTCACGTCATCAGAGCTGTTGGATTTATTGTCATAAAGGCGTCCTGTTATTCCCTCCTTATCCTTCATGTCTCTGGAGTCTGTAAGAGTAATATCGGTGTTCCCTCCAAGCCTCTGTTGCGATATTGGTCATGCGTTACTGTGACTGTTCAGTGTAACAGACTCTAAGATCCACCAGGAACCACAGCGTTAGGCCTGCCTCATGGTGGCCACCGGGAAACAAGCTTGCTGGGAGATTGGAGGGTGGAGAGCAGGGGCGACATGAAGCCTGGCATGACCAGTGCTCTGTGCCGTGCGGGTGGGACAGAGCAGCTGCGGGTCATTGACAGTTTTGTGGTTTTCCGAGTCTTGCTGGGGCCTTGTGTCAGCGCCTGGTCTCAGCTGGTCCTGGGTGGCGTTTGGGTACCGACAGGCTCCCTGCTGGGGGAGAGAGCCCAGGTGAGAGAAGCCAACAGCTCCTCGTGTGTAGCTGAACATCCTACAAATAAACAGAATGTGGCTGGGTCCTTGGCACACCCGTCTGTCTGGGTTTATGGCCAGATGAGTGTGTTCTCTCATTTTGGTTTCTTTCTGTTTTGCTGTCTGAGGTTGAATGAATCTCTTGGGAACTCCCCGGTTCCATGGGCGCATTCGCCTGAGTGACCGTTTCTCATTCCCGAGACTGCACCCCATCCCTTCCCCGCTTATCCTGCTTGTGTCTTAGTCCAGGACCCCAAGGAGCACCACGCCGCTAGAATGGGGCCTGCGTGGAATGTATGCGCCTGGAGGTACTGAGGGGAGCACGACTGGCCTGTCAGGGTATATTTGAAATATGCCCACCGCTAGCCTATCTTAAAATGGCCGGGAGTGAGCCCCCTGGGCTCACCTGGGCCTCGGTCTCCAGCCTTGCCACCTGTACTCACACCACAGAATGGACTTGTCACAACTGTGCGGTTCCTTCTGCCTTTGCAGCTGGTGATTTTCTTCGATCGCCTAACAGCATTTTTATGATGTGATGTGTACTGTGTGGCTGTCCCAGGCAGGGTCACGGGTAGGGGCATCCTTCCTTGGGGTGCACCTATGTCCTTGTGGATTTCTGTGTGCGGTTGTGCCTTCTCCTCCTGTGAGGGGCAGAGTGCCATGTCTGCCTCCAGACTGGCCGCCCATATGTGCTGCCTTCTGGGGAAGAAGCCCCCTTCTGTTGTCTGTCAGTTTGTGTTTCAGAGTGAGCAGCATTGGGCCTACGGCCGAGATCCTGAGACATTGTCCTTTTCCCCTCTTCTGACTTTCCTTGTAAAGACGGGAGCACAGGTGAGTCCTGCAGGGAAGGTAGTGAAGGGCAGCCATGTCTTCGTGATGGCCGCTCCCATGGGTGGTCTTGGGGGGAAGAGACAGGCAGTGCGTTCACCTGACGTTTGGGGCCCCAGAGTGTGTTCAGATATGTGTGTGAGAGGTGAGATAGACAGGGGACGAGAGACAGACAGGGACAGAGACGGACACGCGGGGAGGGGCATCTGAGCCTGGTGGGCTAGGGCAGCAGGTGCCCAGGGACAGACATCAAGGGCTTGCCGCTGTGGGTACAGGACAGGACTGGAAAAGGTGCTCTAAGAGAGGACATTTATTTGGCACTTGATGGTTGGCTTTCGTTTAATCTTTCCCACCTCCTGGCAAACTTCTTTGGAGGTTTTTTGTTTGTTTAGCATTTAGTAGGTACACAATCAATATTTTTCCAATTGAGAGGTTGTGCAGATAACTGCAGGGGGAAAACAGGTAATTGGAACTTGAGCAAAAATTGGGAGAGTCAGCAAGAACCAGGTGCAGCCCTAGGATGGCCTGGGCTCTTGAAAGGAGGACATGGTGTGGTGATTCTGGGGGGATCAGATCACCCATTGGGGTTGTAGGGGAGAAGCCCTCGTGGCCCAGAGCCTGGGCAGAAGCCCCTGACATCATCCAGGAGTTGGAATGACCTGCGGGGGTCCAACTGGGTGCAGGGGAGGCAGGTTGGTGATGACGCCAGGACTCTGAGAACAGACACCCAAGGGAAGAAGGGGAGCAGCAACTGCGTGGGGGAGGGCAGTGTGCTGTGCCCATGCCCTAGGTCTCAGGTGTGGGGGATGATGCCCGTGGTGCTGGGCTCCATGCCCTCCATGGTTCCGAAGATTTCCCAAAGCGAAAGCAGTCCCACACACACCTGCAGAGACTCCCAGGAGGTCCCGTGTTGGCCTTCACCAGGAAAGGAGGGGCTTGGAGTTGTGGTACGCAATCATGGAAATAAACATTTCAGTTATAATCTATCAAAAAATAGAATGGTGTGCGGATTGAAATGTTCCAAGTCAAGGATGTTTACAGGTAAAACAGTTTTATAAAAAGTCAGCCTATGCCAGCATAAACTCGGGGAGAAAAATCCCTGTTCTCCATATAGACCAGCTCATGCCCAGATGTTTTTTGTTTGGGCTCAGAATACACACTTACAACTTAAGAGAGATTGGCCCTCTCATGGCTGAGCAGCTACCCCCATGGGGGATGCTGGGACTCCAGCCTTCCTGAAGGTGCGTGGCAGGTGCCTCCTCCGCTGGACCGCTGAGCCTCCACGTGTGATTCCCCAAGGAGGCCGAGTTTCTGTGCACAAGCTGCCTGCACCGTGGTGGCTCCTGGACCTGCCGCACCCTCCCTCCATCAGGGAAGCTGGGCAGCTGCAGGAGTGTCTCTCCTCTGTGTGCGCTCTGGCAACATCTGATGTTGGTGCACCCCTGGCAACTATGATCCCTGGAAGGACAGTTCCCAGAAGTTGCTCCTGCCTGCTCTGACACCCCATTGGCGTGTGGTCAGGGCACCTGTGGCTGCCCCTGAAACCAGCCCCACTTCAGCTTCTGCTCTGCTCCCCCTTGTTTCCCAGCTGTTTTCTCCTGGGCAAGGTCCTTCATTAATCGTTTGTACCTGAGTCTGGGGATCGGGTCTGTTTCCGGAGCACCCCAGCTGGGCTGGCCGAGGCAGAGGGTGGGGCACAGCCTGCGTCTGTGCATCAGCACAGGAAGGGACCACCCCGAAGGAGGATAGCACACAGCAGGGGGCTCCCCTAGGAGGCTGCCTCTCACAGGGCCTTGTCTCTTTGGACCACTTGATTCTGGAGCAGTTAAATCCGCTGACATGGCTGGTGAGTGACAAGGGCTTCCAACCTCAAACCTCATCTTTCAAGGCGAAGAGTTGGACACTCCACCAACGGGAGTTGCTGGAGTTCAGGTGATGTGCTGTTGGAGCTGCTCAGATGGAAAGCAATTTGTTACTTCAGTTGGTTGGCTTGTTACCCGCCCCCCCAAAAAAAAGAAAGAAAGAAAAAGCATTCAGTGGCTTTGGAGCATGCTTTCTGTTTGCGGCCTGGAAAACTGAAGATTTTCATCTATGGAAATGTCTCCTTTTGATTTCCTTCGTTAGGAGATGCCTGAGTCAGGAGTTAGTATCTTCATGCGACACGAGTGTGTCAGAGACCCACCATCTGCAGCCACATTTTGAACTGTGGGGTCTGCTTCCCCTGTGTGGGTCAGGTTGTACGCAGAGCAGGTGCTTGCCATCCGGTTGCCCAGTGGGCAGGAGTGCATGAGAGCAAACAGGTGCAGGGTGGGGGAGGGGAGGAGATGCGCTGCCCCCGGGGCCACGGATGGCAGAACGTCCCACCCAGGAGGCTAGGTGTGAGCAAGACGAGCCTCACAGTCGAGAATCCACATGGGATGCTGGATTGTGGTGGAGATTGTGCTGGAGCCAAATGCTTTGAGTGGGTCAAAATTCACGCTTTCTAACAATTTTCAAAGTCCCGTTGGAGAGGAAAGGGTAGGATGCAGGAAGTCTTGGGTTTGCTTCCTGGGCACGTGGCTTGTCCAAGTGCTGCATATGCTGGTGAGGTCTTCTTTCAGACTGGTTTTCCTTCTGATCATACTGCCCATGGAAGCCTGTGGTGGCTGTCATCGTCCCTGGTTCTGCAACATACTGGTTCCTGTATGACGAGCCCACAAGGTCCTAACAGATACAGCACAGCTTTCTCTGGGGAAACCTGCAGTGATGGTGGGGCTCCTTCTGGATTAGGGAGAACGGTAATGTGATCCAGAAGGATCTTGCTCAAGAACATAAATTTCTGCTAGTGTTCCTTCTTCCACATACCGTGATTTTTAGCTGGGAGCCGCAGTGGTTCATCGTACAGGGGCTGTGCTGATGGGCATCGGGGCTGCTGGGGCGCCCCCACCTGGGCAGATAAAAGCGCCAGCACATGTTCAGACATGAGGAGCCTACATGGCATCATGTGGCAGATAAGTCAGGATTAACTCCCCTGCCCGCCTCCCTTCTCACTGAGCTGGGGAGAGGGGGACTCTATGACCTCCTGCTTCTGTGGTGAGAGATGGTCCTACCACGCCCTAGATGACCAGGGAAAGGTGGTCTCCAAGGAGATTGGCTGCTCTGGAGCAGGGCTGGGTATTTTCCAGTGACCCCGCCAAATGACCTGGGGAACGTGCACCCTGCAAGGTGTGTTGTGTGTTGTTTTAAGAGCTGACGCTTGGTCCCCTAGTCACCAGCAGAGCATGTCAACATGCATGTGAAGTCTGGCTGGTGGGTCCACACGGATTTTCAGTTCATGACCTGGTTCACACAGTGTTTCCACAGTCTAATAAACTGACTTGTTGGTCAGGTTCCACGAACTCTCTTGTACCCATGATAAAGTCACATGTACACATGATTTTTTTCCAAAATCACCCTAGGAATGACATATGATGGTGCTAATCCCGTTGGGATTTGGTCCGTGGTAATTTCATAAGTAACTCTCTCGGGGACTTGGGTCATTATTGACTGTGCATCTCCAAGGTGACAGGTCTTATGAGAATCCTGTGCTCCTTACATGTAAGTTCTGTGTCTCTCTCTGTGTGTAATGTGTTTTAGATATGCCACTCTTCCGTCCCTCCAGTGGACTCCCTGGGCTACCAAGCTGAGCGGCTTGCCCTGGGCAAGGTGGCTGCCATGGTCTGTCAGCACACAGCGGTAATGATATCTTACATGCACTTGATTCCTTGAGCAGAGGCTCCCAATACCACCTTTCTTTGACTTCCAGATCTTGGGTTCCCAGGAACTGCGCAGCTCTGGTTACAGTATCTTTGGGTCCAAGAAACTTTTCAGATCCCTGTGTGAGTGAAGTGAGAACCCATGGGTTCTCCCTGGGTAAGTGAAAAGTATCATGCTGGAGGAACCGTGGTGTGAGGGAGGGCGGCTGGAAGACATGTGGGTGGAGGGAGGAGCTCAGACTTCGAGGTTGGCACATCTCAGCCAGGTGAGGGTCTCTGGGGACTAGTGTCCTCATTTGTTGCTGAGGACAGACACACGCTCTCAAGCTGTAGGGTTTTAGAAGGATAGCAAACTTATGCGGCCCACCACAGTCCAGCAGTTGACCGTTGAGGGTTTAAGATTAGTGTCACTCAAGCATGAGCTCCATTTCCATTCCCACTGACAGCCAAGTCCTGAAAACTGTTCACCCAGGAAGCACTGGGTTATGTTGGCCACGGGTGTCCAGCAGTCCTTGCGTTTTGTCATTTCCGGGGACGTGGCTCACCCTCCCCGCTCCCGGTATTTGCAAGCAGACACTCTCACTCTTGCTTGGTGCTTGCCTGTTGTCTGTCCTGATGGAGACTTGCCGCAGGCCTTCCCTCTTCCTGAGGACGTGGCCTGTGGCCTTCTGTCTTTGCCCTTCCATCAGCAGGCTCACTGCCTGCTCTCCTCCGAGCATGCTTTGTTTCTCTTGCTTCTCCAGCAGAAGGATGGATCCAATGCAAATTAGACGCAATTCTTTACTTCCCACGGGCAGCCTTCCTTACAGGCACCCCTGCTGGTGTGGTCGCACCCCAGCGAATGGCACTTCTGTATGGTTCGGTGTCCTGCTGCCAAGGACCAATGCAGCCTGCACGTGCTGGAGTGCCCACAGCCCTGGGAGCTGAAGCGCGGGCTCCTGACTCCCTGGACACGGGGGGAGCCGCACGGTGAGGGGCAAGGTCATTTCCACGGACGTCTTGGTTGTTTCCTCTGTTTTAACTACACTTTCAAATAAAAGGGGCTTGAAGTCCCCTGAAGGCGAGAGAAAAATGTTTTCTGAGAAATTGCTCTCATCTTAAAGAGTTACTACACCATCCCTCCCTTAGCTTTGTCACCCTGGCACTGATATTGTGAAATTAATGATTTTTCCTACTCACCAGTGTAACAGGTGTTAATTACAGAAACCTCAGTCATGGGTCCCAGCTCCAAGAGGATCCACGGGAAGGGTTCCATGTCTTCAGATAAAACTGGATGTCCTGTTGTACGCGTGTTCACCCTGCTTTCCACTCAGCAGCGTGATGGGAACATGGGCCTCTGTCGTGATGTGTTCTGAGAAAGTGCGAGACAGTGCCCATCTTAGACACATCGTGATCTGTCACAGCTAAATGTTGGCTCCTATTACTGAGTGCGTCCTCTGCGCACACGTGTCTCTGTGTGCTAGAGGCTTTCTCCCCGTGTGATCGGCTTCGCTGCCATCTTAGGGATTCCCTGATGTTCCCTAGGCTTTCGAGAATCCAGATCGCTCCCACCTCACAGGTAATTACAGAAGGTCCTTGTTTGCCGGTGCGGGAAGTGCAGTGGTGTCTTCACTGTGTTCACGCATCCCAAGAAGAAATGGCGTAGAGCCCATGGAAGAAAGGTTTCTGGTGGTAACAAAGACCCCCCCTCCCCCATCTGCTATGTGGGGATGGGGCTGGGCTAGACTAGGGGTCAGGTCTTCAACTTTGTGCCTTCAGATGTTTGGTCCTTTGGGATTCCCTTTGACGTGTCATCTTGGGGGGAAGGTCACACGCCTGTGGACAGCTCTCTTGTTCTTGGGGCCCTGGTTCCCTGCAGCTGCCGATGGAAGCCCCATTGTGCCTCCATGGACGTGGTCCCAGGCTGTGCTCAATGGCCACGGGGCAGTGTCTGCTGGCACGAGCACCCGGTCTCCTTAGGATGAACGAGGAGGGGCACTGCCAGGACCATCCGGCTTATCCTTCTCCCGAGAAGAAGAAACGTTAAAGCGCAAAACTCTCTTCAAGGAGCACACTGGGTCATGTGAGCACGTAGACGAAGGGTGTGTCCCCCGACGGGAACATTGTGCCTTGCCTCCCTGTGATACGTTGTCCTGCTTCCGGGGACCTCGCTGTCCACACGTGACATAGGCAGCTGTCCAGTTGTGCCCAGTTGTGTTGGGACGTGTTTGAGTCTGTGGAATAAGAGCTTTGCCTGAATCCACGTCACTGTCCGATGGGGGGGCTCTGGGGCACTAAGGCCCGTGGTTATAATTACGCATCAGATGTTTCACGGAGCACCGGGGCTGCCGCTCTTCCCATCTTTCAGACCAGGGAGACGCCTCCAAGGTTGTGGGCAGGTGGGCCGGTGATGGAGCCCCGGATGTACTCCACCCCAAATCACATCAGTGTGCAACTTTTATGAGATGGTTGTCATCTGATGTTGTTGCTGGTTGTGGCCAGAAAAAAGTGTGCTGTATTTGAATTCCAGAGTGGCTTTAAATGTTTCCTGTGCGGCACAGCCTAACAGAACATTGGGCCCAAGGAACCGCCGAGCGGAGTCAGCTTTGCGGTGACCTCCGTGGGCCCGGCGGGTGGACCGCAGGTGCTGCAGGTGCTCTGTTCACACCTGCCTTTATGTGGGAGATAGAATTTGATTCATTCCTGAGCAGTTTATTCTTTTTCATGCTGTTGTAGGTGGGGGCTTTGAATTTGCCTTTCAAGGACATTGTTGGTAGTGGGAAGAAACGCAACTGATTTCTGCGGGTTGGTTTTGTATGTTGTAACGACTGCATTATTAGTTCTGTTTGTTTTTGTGTGTGTGCAGTCTTTTTGAGGATTTTCTACATGTAGAATGATGTCCTCTGCGAACAGATAATTTTGCTCCTTCCTTGCTAATTCTGATGCCTTTTCTTTCCTTTTCTTGCCCAATTCTCTGGCTGGGACTTCCAGTGCTGTTGGAGTACAGTGGTGAGCGTGGCAACCTGGCCTCTGTCCTGATGTCCGAGGAAGAGCTTTCAGTGTTCCCTGTTATTTACACTGAGTGAAACAAGGGAGGGCACCCCCTTCCTCACTTCCCTACTTACATGTGGAATCTAAACAGTTGAATGCAAGAAAGCAGAGAGGAGTAGGTCGGTTCCCGGGGGTGGGAGGTGGGTGCCTGGCTGCGGCTCCCCAGGACGCTCGAGCCTAGGGAGCTTGTGGCCAGCGTGAGGATGGCCACCGGTAGTCCTGCACTGAACACCGGCGGTGACAAGAGCGCGTTTCACGTGTACCCCGAGCAGTGACGATGGCCCTCTCCTCTGTCCTGCAGGCTGAGTGGTGGGCCCGTCGGTTCCTCCCGAAACCTGCCTGCCTTGGTCATCGCTGTGCCCTGGGTCACACCGAGCACTGGTATCGGGCTCACACTCATTGTTTTAAATCTGGCCCCCGTGACACTTTAGGGACCCTCTCCCCTCTTCATGGAGGAGGAACCATGGTTTGGAAAGGCCAAGAAGGTGCGAGGACCAGACAGCTCGTGCAAGTGCTACACAGATGGCTCCCCTCAAACTTTCTCCCTCTCATGCTCGTGTTGGGTGTCGGCTGCATTACGTGACAATAAATTCCATGTAGTGGAACAGCCACCCCCAGCGAATGCTTGCAGAGCTCATTACAATGTAGAACGCAGCTCCTCACATGGCCGTTCACTGATCCTGCCATTAACCCCACTTTAGAGATGAGGGAGTGGAAACTCACAGGTTAATTGCTGGGTCCAGAGTCAGAATGAGGATGTGGACGCGGCGCTCAGGTCATCAGCATCTAAGGCCCCTGGCACACGAGTGTGAAACAGCAGGTCTCTCTGTGCGGCACACGTGTCTAGGGGCGATGCTCGCTGCTCGCACACCCTGCGTCCTGGAGCTGGGCCTTGTCCGAAATCACGATGCAGAAACAAGTGTGGGGAGCCCTGTAACTTGAGAAAGGACAGGGTGTGTGTGTGGGGGAGTGAGGGTGTGATTCCGGGGCAGGCGTCCTGGTGGGTGCCCGGGATGCCTCCCACGCGAGTGAAGACAGGCAGCTAGCGTGAGCGGCTCACACAGGACACAATGTGGGCCCCCGGGCAGTGCTATCTGGGGCACATTGGTGTCGGATGGCACAGTCCTGGGCATGGGGCCGGGTGTGAGAGGGAGAGCTTGGGAAGAGGGAATGGGGCAGCCCTTGGCAGGAGGGCACGTGGAGTGAGGTCAGTGAAGGTCCCAGAGGAGCCTGTGGGGCTGTCGGAGGGAGTCCAGTCACGGGGCCGCTCATGGCGTGTGGAGCGAGTTTTAGGCAACAGACAAAGGAAGCCTGTGTGGACTGGGAGAGTGCAGTGGCCAGACCGCAGAATGACCGCCACAGAGCCAGGAAGGGGGGAACTGGGAACCACACGTGATGGCTTGGCTGCTTGCTCTCTGTTCAGTGCACACGCATGCACACACATGCACATCCATCATGTCAGGATACCTGCTGGTGTGTGTGAGCATACTGTGTGCATGCACGTGCACACACACCACGTGTACTCACCACATAAGGCACACACTGCACCACGTGTGGGCAGCTACACAATGCACACACCAGTGCACACGTATGCACACACACCAGTGCACATGTGCGCATAAACATCTACTCACCACACAGCACACACACCAGTGCACACGTGTGCACACTTCTCACCACACAACACACACCAGTGCACACGTGTGCACACACACCTACTCACCACACACAGCGCACACACCAGTGCACATGTGCACACACACTACTCACCACAGATTACACACACCAGTGCACACGTGCACACACACCTACTCACCACACACAGCACACACACCAGTGCACGTGTGCACACACACTTCTCACCACAGAATACACACCAGTGCACACATGTGCACATACTTCTACTCACCACATAACACACACACCAGTGCACACGTGCACACACACCTACTCACCACACAATACACACATCAGTGCATGTGTGCACACACATCTATTCACCAGACAAGGCACACACCAGTGCACACGTGTGCATACACATCTACTCACCACACAACACACATAGCATCACACCTGCACACAGCCACACAAGGCACACACAGAGTGCATATGTGTGTGCACACATCTAAGCACACAACACACCAGTGCACATGTGTGCACATACCACATGCATGCAGTCATGGTGCATGTGTACACAACATACACCAGCACATGTGCAGTGCTCACATCCCCTGTGCACACTCATGCTCACGTGCACCACACACTGAGCTGAGACACCGAGGAGCAGCAGCAGTCAGGATGGGGCTTCCTAGGGGACCCAGAGGGGGTGACAGCACCCTTGTAGATGAGGAAACAGAGAAGCCCTGTTCCCCGAGTGCTGATCCTGGTCACATGCAGTGTGAGGCCCCCTGCCTGAGTTGTCAGCCTGCCCTGCCCTTCGGGGGCCCCTGACGGTACTCCCCTGGCCCTTCCTTCTCTGACGGAGGGCCCGGAGCTGTACCCCCCACTCCTTGAGACCTACCATCTTTTTTTTTTTTTTTTAAGATTTTATTTATTTATTTGACAGAGAGACAGCACAGGTAGGCAGAGCGGCAGTCAGAGGGAGAAGCAGGCTCTCCTCAGAGCAGGGAGCCTGATGCGGGACTCGATCCCAGGACCCTAAGATCATGACCTGAACCGAAGGTAGCAGCTTAACCGACTGAGCCACCCAGGTGCCCCAAGACCCGCCATCTTCTCCTGAGTCGTGAAAAATACCTAATTTTCTGTTGCGTAGGCAGCAATATTGACTGTTTTTCCTTTTCTTCTTCTTTCTAAACTGCTTGTTATGGATACTTCCCAATGTGCACAAAAGCAGAAGAGAATAATGAGCCCCTGTGCCCACAGCTAGTTCTGGTACCATCGCATGGGCCATGTCCTGTGATCTCTGTTCCGCTCTCGTTTTTTTTTTTTAAAGATTTTATTTATTTATTTGACACAGAGAGAGAGATTACAAGTAGGCAGAGAGGCAGGCAGAGAGACAAGGAGAGGAGGAAGCAGGCTCCCTGCTGAGCAGAGAGCCCGATGCGGGCCTCGATCCCAGGACGCTGAGATCATGACCTGAGCCGAAAGCAGAGGCTTTAACCCACTGAACCACCCAGGCGCCCCTCTCTCATTGTTTTGATGCAAATCCCTGATGTCCTATTTGGTTTGTAAAATACAAGTCTCAAGGAGACAGGGTTTGTGACCTCTAAAGCTACTCAGAGGTTCTGTGCCATTGAGTAATCAATCCTTTTTTTAAAAAGTTGTTATATTTTGAAGTGGGAAAATTAAACTGGGGTCTAGTATAGGAGGACACACGTCTTCAAGAAGATTCTTAAAGATTGAAAGAGCCAATATTGTTAAAATATCCATCCTACTCAAAGCAGTGTACAGATTCCATGCAATCCCTATCAGAATTCCAGTGGCATTTGTTCACAGAACTAGAACAAATCCTAAAAATTGTACGGAACCACAAAAGACCCTGAAAATTAAAAGCAATCTTGAGAAAGAACAAAGCTGGAGGCATCATTCTCCTTGATTTTAAACCATAGAGTAATCAGAACAGTATGGTACTGGCACAAAAACAGACATATAGATCAGCGGAACAGAATGGAAAACCCAGAAATGGACCCTCACCTCTATGGTCAACTAACCTTCGGCAAAGCAGAAAAGAGTGTCCAGTGGTAAAAAGACAGTCTCTTCAACAAATGGTGTTGGGAAAATTGGACAGCCACATGCAGAAGAATGAAACTGGACCATTTTCTTACACCACACACAAAAATAAACTTGAAATGGATGAAAGACTTGAATGTAAGACCTGAAACCATAAAACTCCTAGAAGAAAACTGGTGATAAACTCCTCAACATTAGTCTTGGCAATGATATTTTGGATTTGATGCCAAAAGCAAAGACAACAACAAAAAATAATAAACACATGGGACATCAAACTGGAAAGCTTCTGCACAGTGAAGGAAACCACCAAAAGAATGCCTATGGAAGGGGAGAAGGTATTTGCAAATCATATATCTGGTAAGAGGCTAATATGCAAAATATATAAAGAGCTCATGTAGCTCAACAGCAAAAAGACAATCTGATTAAAATATGGGCAAAGGATGTGAAGAGACATCTTTCCAGAGAAAGCATACCAATGGCCAACAGACACATGAAAAGATACTCAACATCACTGACTATCAGGGAAATGCAAACCAAAACCACAGTGAGATACCACCTCACACCTGTCAGAATGGCTCAAATCAACAACACAAGAAACAACAGGTATTGGCGAGGATGTGGAGAAAGGGGAACCCTTCCTTGTGCACTGTTGGTGGGAATGCAAACTGGTGCAGCCACTCTGGAAGACAGTGTGGAGGTTCCTCAAGAATTTAAAAGTAGAATTATCCAATAATCCAGCTTTTGGGTATCTACCAAAGAACATGAAACACTAAAAAAGACACCTGCTCCCTTTGTTCATTGCAGCATTATTCACAGTAGCTATGGTATGGAAGCAGCCCATGTGCCTGCTGACTGGTGACTGGGTAAAGAAGTTGGTGAGATATATATATATATAATGAAATATTTATGTTATATATACTATATTATAAAGGACTTATAATGGATTTGTGTATATATATGCATATATATGCATACATACACATATATATGCATACATATGCATATATATGTACATATAATGGAATATTGTTCAGCCATAAAAAAGATTGAAATTTTACCATTTGTGACAAGATGGATGGATTAGTGAAATAGGTCAGATGAAGACAAATACCGTCTGATCTTTCTTATATGTGGAATCTAAAACCCAAAACCCCTTGAAACAAGCTTAGAGGTGCAGAACAGATTGGTGGTTGCCAGGATAAGGGGTGGAGGTGGAAAAAATGGGTAAAAGGGGAAATTAAAAAAAAATTTAAACATATAGGAAGGTATTCCACATTTTTGGCAAGGAGGCTCAATATCAAAAAGCCATCAATCCCCCTAAGTTAGTCCATAAATTTAAAAATATCAATAGAATTCTAGATGAATTAATCCAATAATAAGCAGTGAGTAAAAGGAGTCAGAACAATTATGACGGGGAGCACTAGAAAATAAAAATCGGTAGTAATTGAAACTGTGTGGTGCACACGGGGGTAGATCCAAGACGTGGGGACAGAGTCCACAGATGGACTACAGAACATACAGGAATTTGACTTTTTTAAATAAGGTTAACATTAAAAGGTTTGTGAACTGCAGGACTCTTGCATCTCACCAGGCCAAGTTCTCAGTTATTCCGTGAAGTCTTGGGTCTCAGGCTGCTGGTGTGTGCATGCGCGATGAAGCCTGCCCCAGCCCCCGGGACATGGGGTTTGTCTGAGCTGAGCGCTGGGTGATGGCCCTCAGAGCCCCCCCACCTTCTTGCGGCACACAGAGCTGTGGCTGGAGGAGCCACTGGGCAGGCCCAGGGCGGGGGCTCGCCGCTCCATGCAGAGGGCAGCCTGTCTTCCCGACTCCCCAGCGAGCCGTGTAATTTCTCCCGGGGCGCGTGCTGCCCAAGGACACACTGATCTTCTCTGTCTGTCCCCGAAACAACCTGCACAGCCCTGGTAGAAGTAGGTACTTTAGAAACTCAGCCAAACTTCTTCCAGCACATGTCACGTGCTCGGTCTTTGGCTACATGACACTGGAGGTAAAGAACGAGTGTGCTAATGGCCCCTCCAGAGAGTTCTGAAGTTGTGCACACCTCCCACCCCTGCGCGAGCCCTGGGGTCATTTTTCTATGCCTGTCATGGAATTTCTGAAACCCAGCCTGGCCCCTGGCTTTGTTTGGAAAACTGGCTCGGTGTGGTGTCTGCTGGCCTGTGCAGCCGGGTGGTTCTGTGTATAGTGCTCCGGAAGGGCAATGCAGGCCGTTGCAAGAGGCCATGCTGGGACCACGGTGTCCCCAGGCCCTGAAGGAGGGGCAGGACCACGGAGAGCAGCCCATGGCTCTGGGCTGGTTCTGGGGGCAGGGAGCATTGGTGCCGGGGTCCACAACGGCTCCCAATGCCAGCATCCTGGAGGGCTCTGGCCTAAGTCCACCTTGGTCAGGATGCAGGGGCTGTGTGCCCAAGGACAAGATCGGGTGCTCCTAAGACTCTGCTCGGGTCAGAGTGGACCAAACAGAACTCACGACACCACTTCCTGGCCGAGTACTGATATGTGGGGCCCTTCCCGCGCCGCGTCACGTCAGAGACGCTAACGCATGGCCGGGTGGAAGGACTTCCAAGACCTCCGAGTCCGGTCATGGAGCGCAGGCAGACCTGGGTCCCAGGCCAGCCACTGCCATGGATTCACGCTCATGGGAACACCTGTTACTTTCCATATGTTAATAAGACAATATTAAAGGAACACAAAGCCCCTAAAAATAGCATTTCTCCATAAAATCTTTTAACTGCTTTTAAGCTGAAGTAGACCATATCTTCAAAACAGGACCTTAAATGTCTATAATGTAAAGGCAAGTTAGAACAGAACACTTAGAAGGGGACAGCTACTTGCACTGGAGTGAAAGCAGAACATTGCCAGTTACCTGTAGACCTATCCGTCCTATCTTATTTCCTTCCTCGTAAAGGTGACCATTGTCTTGACATCCGTGACAATTATTTGTAGCTTTAATGTTAATACATTCCTTGGGTCATGACTGCTTAGACACGCCTGTGTTTGAACCTCGTGTGAATGGTTCCTGCTGCGTGTGTCTGTCTTCCCTGTTATGCTCCCAGGCTCGCTGTCCATGACATGCGCAGTTCTGGCCACACGCAATGGGCCAGACGACGGGCCGTCTCTTCCCCGCTCAGGCTCACACCCCAGTGCCGTGCCCGCCCTGTTCTGTGGGTCCTGGCTCGGCTGGGTTTGCTCACTGGCTTTCCCATGCAGTGTGTGTTCCCTACGGGACCGATGACATGGATGCCTGCGTCATGGCCACTGAGGGGTCTGGCAGTGGGCAGAGCTCACCTGTGCTGTGGACAAGATTGTCCACAAGCTCTCGGCCTGACCCCTGTTACGGGAAGGACAGTCGCAGGTGGAGCCATCTGGGAGACTCGGAGGAAGTGGCCAGTTCTGTGGGCCCTAGCCCGGCATTCGCAGGCCCTGACCGGTCATGGGGAGGGGACAGCCTGAGGGTGGACACCCACCCGCAGCGCAGCTCACTGGGGTGCTGTGAGCGTTCCCGACTCTGGTGGGCAGGCTTGGCATTTCTTGTGGGTGAATTCCCTGAGGTTGACCTGCTGGCTTGTCCAACATCACTTGTCATAACAAGCAGAGCTGGCTTCATGTGTGTGAGGGGACAGGTCCACGGGGCCCCGCAGAGCTGGCTTCGTGGGGGGGCCATCCCACGGGGCCCCACCCTTAGCAGGCCCATGCTTGGTTCGTGCTCTGCTCGAGTCTCCAAATTTTTCATATTTTCTCAGTAAAGGTCCTGTGCTTTCTCCTGTGCTGGGAAATTTCAGTAATGGGTCCTGCTAGTTAGGACACACAGTTTTCACAGTGGCTGACCAGTTCACCTTTCACCTTTTGCCAGCCATATGTGAACATTGTGGTGAATGCTTTCCCAGACCGGTGGCTATGCCATGTTTACACATTGTTTTAATTTGTATTTCCTTCCTTAGGGAGGTCATTCTGTGTCTTTATCGACCACTTCCTGTTTCCTCTGTTGTGTGGAATCCCTTGCCAATTTTTTATGCTGTGTCTTTTTCCACTGTACGGGTTTAAAGAGGTTTAATAGAGTCAAATTTATCAATTTGTAAGTTTTATGTTTTGTGTCTTATTGAAATTCTTCCCAATCCCAAAGTCACAAAGGTTGTTTTCTATGTAATCTTGCAAAAGATTCCACCCTCAGCCTTCAGGACAACTGGAATTATTTCACATGTAGCGGGTCACTGGATTACGCCTTCACATGCCTCCCACCTGCATAGCCAACCACCCAGCACCCGTGATCCATAGACTGGACCTGTCCACTCACTCCCTGTCCGTTCTGTGTCTGGGCTCTTAGCATTCTGCCCCACTGTCTGTTTGTCAATCCCTGGGTCAGTGTCTTAGCTAACTGAGCTTTGTAATCTGTATCTAGTCGGGCAAACCTAGGGTTTAAAAAAGAAGAGTGTTGAGATTTTTGGTTTGCATTCTACTGAATCTGGAGGTCAGTCTGGGGAGAATTTGTATTTTGAAATAACGTGTGTTCCAGTGTGTGAACCTGGGGTGAAACTTCGTGTCTTTGGGTCTTTTTAATAATTCTCAGTAAAGTTTTATAATTTTCTCCGTAAAAGTCTTAAAATCTGTGGCTAATTATTACTAGGTACTTCATAATTGTAATTGTTTTGTAAAGGGTGTTTTGAAAGTTTATTTTTTAAGTATTTTATTGTTCATTAAAGGAAGTGCAGTTGTTTTTCTGTGTTGCTCTTGAGTTTGAAAATTTGCTGGAATCTGAATTTCTTTCTCGTGTGTTGCTTGTTTTGGAATAATTTCAGATTCACAGAAAAGTTGAAAATGTAGTAAAAAGAGTTACTATGCACTTCTCCCCTGGATTCCTTGAGTGTGTACATCGTACGTGCCTGGGGCACGTTTGTTCATGCTACAAGAGGAACCAAGACACAGCAGTGTGAACCGACTCCAGACTTTCCTCCGGTCTTGCAGGCTTCCCCACTGTGTCTTTCTCTGTCCGAGAGCCCATCTGGGATCCCCCATTTTGTGTGGCTGCCTGGTCTCTTCAGTCTTCAGTCTTTGTTTGCTTTTTGTGGTCTAATGGTTTTGAAGAGGGTCGGTCTGATATCTTGTATAATGTCCATCAATTTCGGGTTGTCTGATGTCTTCCTCAAGTTTAGACTTGAGGTGTGGGTTTTTGGGAAGAATACCACATCCTCATTGCTTATCAGGGACACGTCAGAGCAACGTGACTTTTCCCTGGTGATGGTAACGCTTGGTGAAGGTGGCGCCAGCCTACTCTCTACTGTGAAATGACCAGTTTTCCCCTCCATAGTCTGTTCCTTGCTGTGAGTCACTAGGTCTTGCCCACAGTCAGGTTGGGATGGGGAGTGTCTCCTTACACTCCTGCAAATCTTCTGTGAGGCTCTCCATCTCTTCTCCTCTCCACCCTTCATTTATTCAGCCATTGTACTAGTATGGGCTTACGGATATTTATTTCATACCTGGGGTTAGGATCCAATACTACATATTTGTTTTCCATTTGGGGCCCTTTCATGTTGACTCTTTGGTCCCTGTGACTGCACCATCATGATGGGTTTCCTTTTGTTCAACATTTTGTTTCTTTCTGTTACAAAAAGGTGTTCTTGGATCATCTTTCTTTGCCCCAACCCTAGAATCAGCCAGTTCTCCATGGAATCATGGAGAAAGACCATCCTCCTTTGACTGGAGGAGGCCGTTTGAAACTACGGCCCAGCATGCAGTGTACTTATTGCCAGTGGGGTGTCATTGCTCCTAGACCCATTCAGCTGATGAAGCGAGGAAGGGTGTGTGGACTCACGTATGTGAACATGGGTCTCTGTCACTTCTCTGTCTCCCCCTCACCTGTCTCTATAATGAAACATGAACTTATATTGATGCTTCTCATGAAAGGGTGTATTTTTTAAAAAAGATTTATTTGTTTATTTTAGAGAGAGAGAAAGAGAGAGAACCGGAGTGTGTGAGTTGGGGGGACGGGCAGAGGGAGAGAATGTCAAGCAGACCCTGCACTGAACATAGAGCCAGATGCAGGGCTTGAACCCAGGACCGTGAGATCATGACCTGAGCTGAAATCAAGAGTTGGATGCTCAACCGACTGCACCACCCAAGTGCCCCATGAAAGGGTATATTCTGACCACCCCTTGCTTATTTGCACCTTCTCCCTGACTTTGAGAAACCTGGCTCCCATGTCCACCGTTCTTCATCTGTTCATCTGTAGGACAGAAGGAGAATAAATTCAGAATTGGTAGGTCACACCCTCGTGGCAAACAAATGTACAGACTTGAGTTCAGTGTTATGTGTAGTTCTTGTCATTAGTTTCTGGTCATAATAACAGAGCTACTTTGATCAGCCTCTACTTTTTAAATCTATTCTCTAGAGTGAAGTTATATGCTACACTTGTAATTCATTCATTTATAGATTACTTAGATTTGTCATATTCCATTCTAGGATTTTATTTTACATTTGCATGTGAAAGTTCGCTCTTCATGATGTATGGTTTTGTGGATTTTGGCAAAGGCATAGTCATGAACCCATTACCCCAGGGCCAAACAGAACCACCCCATCCCCCTAAAAATTCCCATGGGTACTCCCTTTGCAGGCAACCACCACCCCTCCAACCTCTGGCGGCCCCCGTGTCACATGAATAGAAGTAAACAAAATGTAACTCTCTCCATTTATTTATGCCTTACACAATCTCCTTTTAATTCTGATAATTTGTGTGTAAATTATCTTGAACTTTCTCTATACAAAATGTTATCATCTGTAGATCATGACCACTTTGTTTCTTATTTTTAACTCCTTGTACATTTTGCTTCTTTTTCTTGAAATTTAATTGTCTAGTGTCCTATAAGGCCATTACATATAGTTCTGATGCTTATTATATTTGGGCTCTTGAAGAACTGTGTTTCTAGTAAATCATTTTAGTGGCATATTGTGCATGGTTTTCCATTAACCATTTTTAAGCTCTCAGATGTTCTGGAGCTATTATGGCTAAATGGACAGGAAAAGTTATCTCTGTTCATCAAAAAATGCTCAACAGGGGACAGAGCCTCTTCATCTGTAAGAAAAATTGATCTTTGGATCAGGTAACAAAGATTGGGAAGGTTCATGGGGGAACCAAGGGGTTCACTCAGATGTTTAATGGTGTGCAGTGAAACTTCTGGAACCGAAGCTGAAGCTTAGACTTTTTCTTCCCCCTCGTCTCTGTGCAACCAGAGCACTGGCCGTAGAAGCAGGTGGCTTTGCTGGGGGCATGTTTGGAGTGGACCTGCTCCTGTATGAAAGCACCGAGAACACTGACAATGATGGTCAAAGTCAGCCTTTCCAGAACTCCGGAAAATAGCCAAAGACCGCAACAATTCAAGGAAAAGTGCCCGGGTCTTGAATCTGGGTGAACACAGTTGGTGGTGGTTCAGCTGGAGCTACCCCCTCTGTGGTGGCCTTCCAGTGACAGTAGCACAAAACACTGCAGCTGGGGGGCCACTGGATGGGCGGCGGTGGTGGGGGTATGGAGCTCTCCAAGGCCCCGTCCCCAGAGCATTGCCATCTGACAGTTGTCAAACGTGGTACCTCCCTGGGAACCCCCCACTCACAGCTTCTCACTGTGAACAGCCCTTTTCCCTGGGCCAGTTGTTGAAAAAAAAAATCAGTAGCTGTTTAACATCACAGCTGCCTGAGGTGACAGTAACAGAGCAAATGACCTGACCCAAAAGCTTGGAAGGCTGGGGACATGGATGTCCACAGAGGGCTTTGGGACAGCTCACACACACCCATAGGACTGTGCGCAACCCCATGCCCAGGGAAGACCAGAGTCAGTTCTGATCATTCACCTGTGGCTGACCTCGAGGCTTGCACAGGTGGAAGGTGACGGCTGACAGAGTCACGCGGTCACGCAGTGCCTAGTAGGGCATTAAAGACCTGCTGCACTTGCTCACAGAGCCTCTCTGCAAGTGCTGGGGATCTCACTTGCTTTAGCATTTTCTCTTTTTAAAGATTTATTTATTATTTTAGAGAGAGAGCGCGAGCAAGCGGGGGGAGGGGCGGAGAGAGAGAGAATCTCAAGCAGACTCCCCAATGAATACAGAGCCCAACATGGGGCTTGATTCCAGGACCCTGAGATCATGACCTGAGCTGAAATCCAGAGTGGAACGCTTAACTGGCTGAGCCCCAGGTGCCCTGTGGCTTTTAATTTTTAAGGAATATGACTTGCCTGTTCACATAACAGGATTTTAGGGAACGTGTGTAGTCTGTGTCCCTTGGATCTGTCTGGACATCTTCTGTTACCCACTCTGATCCTCTGATTCTTCTGTAAGAGAACCCTTGTGACTACACTGGGGCAGATTCAGATAACCCAGCAGAATCTCTCCATCTCAAGATCCTTAATTTAATCACATATGCAGAGTCTCTTTGCTCTTTAAGGTAACACGAGTTCCTGGGATTAAGATGTGGACTTCTTTGGGGAGAAGAAGGCATTATCTTTCTCCTTCTTCTCAAAGGACTTAACCTACCCAAAGTACTTAACAACAGATTTGAGTTGGCAGAATAAATAATCATTGAATTTGAAGATAGGTCAATTGAGATGATCCCACCTGAGGAATAGAAAGAAATAAGAACGAAGTGAAAGAAACTGAGCTTCAGAGACCATCAAGTGACCAGTGTACCTATAATGGGAGCCCCATAGGACAGGAGAAAGGCAGGGGCAGGAAGAATATTTGAAAAAATAATGACCAAACTTGCCAAATGACCTCTAAGTAGGATAAATATAACAGATCTGTACCTAGACACATATTAATTAAATTGTTGAAAACCAAAGACAGAGAATCTTGAGCATAGCAAGAGAGAAATGCCTCATCCTATCCTCAGTAATACAAATCGCTGACTTCTGATTGGAAACTGTGGAGGTCAGAAGACATCAGGGTGACATACTCAAAGTGCTGGAAGAAGAGGTAGCCAAGAAGCCAGACATTAAAGGCCAACTATCCTTCAGAAATGATGGAGAACATTAGATAGTCCCAGATAAACAAAGACTGAGGATTTGTCATCAGCAGAACTGCCTTGCAAGAAACCCATCAGTCCTTCAGGCTGAAATGAAAGGACACTAGATAGTAACTCAAATGGAGCTCTCAGTCGGTGCAGGGAAAACACTGGGCAAAATCCAACACTCTTTCCTGGTAAAGACACTCAGCAAACCAGAAGTGGAAGGCAACTTTTTCAACCCAGTAAGGGGCATCTGTGAACAACTTGAAGCTAACCTCACAACTCCGTGGTGAAGACTGAAATCTTTCTCCCTAAGATTTAGAATAAGACAAAATGTCTCTTCTCACCATGCTTTCCAATGTTGTACTGAAGGTTCTAGCCAAGAAATCAGGCAAGAAATGTATATGGAAGACATAAATCTTGGAAAGGAAGAAATAAGATGATCTCTGTATACAGGTGTGATCTTATATATAGAAAGTCCTGAGGAATCCACGAGAGAACTACAAGAGCTCACAAACAGTTCCTTTCATTTATGGTCAGCTGGTTTTTGGAAGGGCGCCAAGACTATTCAATGAGGACGAGCACTCTTGAGGAAGTGACAGGCCATCTGGACTCCCACATGCCAAGGAGTGAAGCTGCACTCCTACCTCACTCCATATGTAAAAATTAGCCCAAAGCAGATCACACTTGATCTTAGCCAAAAGGCCGAGAAGCGATGGCCCAAAGCAGATCAGTTACCTAAATTTAAGAGCTGAGAATATACAACCCTTAGAGGGAAACACAGGTTTAAATCTTGTTGGCTTTGGGTTAGACGGGAATCTCACTTTCTTAGACATGAAATCAATAGCATAAGCAACAAAAGGGAAAAAACAGATAAATTGGATTTCATCGCAGTTAAACACTTGTGCTTCAAAGGATATCAAGAAAGTGAAACAACAGGGGCGCCTGGGTAGCTCAGTTGTTAAGTGTTTGCCTCAGCTCAGGTCATGATCCCGGGGTCCTGGGATGGAGACCTACATGGGCCCCCAGCTGGGTGGGAAGCCTGCTTCTCCCTCTCGCACTCCCCCTGCTTGTGTTCCCTCTCTCGCTATCTCTCTCTCTCTGTCAAATGAATAAATAAAATCTTAAAAAAAAAAAAAGAAAGTGAAACTACAGTGTACAGAGTGAGGGGAAAAAACCTTTAAGTCATTTTTGTAGTTTATCTGAGAAGGGACTAGTATCCAGAATATATAAAGAAATCGTGTAACTCAACAATAAAAAGGCAAACACCCCAAATTCAAAGTGGGCACGGGATCTGATAGATATTTTTCAGAAGGACACATATGGGTGACCAATCAGCACATGAGAAGCTGATTAGGGAAGTTCTTGATTCTCCACCACGCAGTGAGATGCACTTGACACCCACTAGGGGGCGTAAATAGCAAAGACAGACAGGCGCTGTTCTACCAAAAGTAACACTGTATCGGTGATGATGGAGGGGAAATTGGGATGCTCCTACCTCGCTGTGTGGTGTAAAGAGATGCAGCCACTTTGGGGGATAGCTTAGAGGTTCTCAAAATGTGAAAGATGAGATTATTGGCTGACCTAGCAATTCCACTGCTGGGTGCTTCCCCGAGGGAACTTACAAACTGTCTGGAGGAACACCGCATGTTTCTAGCCGCATTAGCCATAATTGGAACAGAGTGGAAACAGTCTGAGTGTCCATCAGCTGATGGGTGGGTAAGAGAATCTCCCACACGCCAGAATATTACCGAAAAGCAAGGGATGAAGTCCTGGCATGTCCTTCCACACGAGTGAACCTGGACGCGTCATGCTAAGTGAGAGTGGGCAGACCTGGAGGGCCACACAGTGCGTGAGTGTGTTACACGCGAGGCTGCGGTGGGCAGAGGGGTAGACCTGGCACGTCTCCCAGGAGCCAGCGGTGGGGGGACAGCTGATGGCACAGCACCTCCTTCTGGGTGATCAGGGGTCTGGACTGAGACGCCGTGTGGTGCTTGCCCTGAACACGAGGCTTGGAGTGTGGAGGATATAATTTAAAGATAATAGACTGTAGACCCAGACTTGGGAGGAAGAGAGAACAGAGTGGCTTCTTTGTTTCTCTGATTGGACTGGCCTTTCTTGAAGGGAGAGGCTGTATTTGCTGTAAGCCAGGCCCTGAGTTCCTTGCATATGTGGAGACCGTGCCTTGCATCTCCGGAAGCACCTAGAAGGCTCTCCCTGGGGATTCTTACAGCCCTCGTTTTGGACTTAACTGTCATGAGATGTGAGAAGTGCCGTGTATCCTCCTGAAGTCTGCAGCCTTGACCGTTGAACGCGGTGGGCTTCAGGCCGGCAGGAGTCCCCTACCTGCTCGCCCTCCTGGCACGGCTCTCCTCCAGAGCTCACTGTGGATTCTCTGCTGGCAGCGAAGAGGGTAGCTAGGCCCTCCTCGGAAGGTGCAGAAGTGCCCTCCGCCGCTGGTGAGGGCTTGCTTAGCAGGTGCGGGACAGCTGCTCGGGATGGGCTGTCTTCTGACGGAATCTCTGGCTTTAGCGTCATTGTAACTTGGACCTTTATGATATTCTGTTTCCCCGACGAATCTGTCACCTCCTCGGGACCGGGGATCCACGTATTTTTTATTATCTCTCAGGACTGAGTGTGGTGGGTGACTTGCCCACAGCAAGGCCCCAGACATACTGTTTACTGGAGAACCTGGGAGGTGGGGGTCCTTATGGTGGCTCCTTTGACTGCCTCTCTCAGTGCCCAGTGGAACCCAGTGGTGTTGGGAAGAGGGTGGCTTCAGGTCGAATGGCACAAGGGAGCCATGCTCGCTGGCCTCTGAGACTTAACTGGTCACCGTATCCTCTCCCTTCCCCCCTCCTCCCCCCTTCGGTCCTCCCAGCAGCCCCTCCACTTGGGCTGGTCAGTCTGTTGCAAGCAGATGAAGGGTCGGAGCCCGCAGGCATTGGGTCACCTGCCCGGGGCCGCCAGTGAGGGCAGGTCTGTGTGACAACAGCCCGCGCTCCCTGGGACAAAGCCAGCTCCGTCCACGGCTGGGGCCGGCGGGGATCTGCCCGGACGCGGAGCAGGATAGGGCACAGACCCGGGTCTTGTCCGGGGAGCTCTCCTCCCTCCGTCGGCGTGGTGGCGGGGAGCTGACGATAGGCCTGCCCCCCACAACGCAGCCTTGTTCTCCCCGTGAGCTTTGGTGCGGCGAGGACTTTTCTTGAAATGCAAGCACCGTCCTTCTTGAGGAGCACAGACGACAGACTCTGGTCTTTGGCATTTCTGTGAAGCAGCTTGGAGGCTGGTGGGACGAGGGCAAGGCTCAAGCCAGAAACAAGGAGCCCTTGGATCTCTGTGAGGAGAAGGAGATGCGAACAGCAGATTCCAGTCACAGCAAAGGTGGGGGAGGTCGCCCCATCTGGGCGCCAGACTGTGGTCTCCTTGATGATGATGCGCTTTATTCTGTGGCTCCTGCATCCGCCACCAACTTGGGAAGCGTGGCCCCTTCAGAGTCCTCCCGTGTCCCACGGTGAGGGTGCTCCTTGGTGTGTCAGATGAACACACTCACCATTCTCTCTGCTTCGCTCGTCTGCGGGGTGGGGTGTGTAGGCTTGTCATGGGCCGCCGTGCCCCGGTGCCCGCGACCATCCCACCGCCAGGCCCAGGGCTGCCATATGTTCACCCCACGCGGGCACGGCTTCTTGTGGACTTGCTGGTCACAGCTGCCGGGGGTCGTAGGGGGGTGATGGCCAGTACTCATGGCTTCTGTCCGTCCTTGTCACTGCAGCCTCTCCGTCCCCCTTGACCAGCTCTGCCTGCCCACAGCTGGGGACCCACCATGCACACCAGGAGACTCGCCTGGTGGAGTGACCTGGAGCTCATCCCCGTGGGGTCCGAGTCCCTAGTCACTGTGCTCTTATGAAGCTACGGTCGCTGTGCGTGTCCATCAGGGTCACACGAGGCATGGTGTCACCAAGAGAGGCCCAGCGGACCCCCCAGGGCCACAGGTATTCCGTCCTGTGTCCGTCGCAGCCCTCGTGACCATCAGGGTCCTTTCCATCCCCAGTACGATCCCTCCGTCTCCTGGGGGCCCTCCGTCCACGGGCAGACCGGGCAGCAGCAGTCGCGGTGAGACCCTCGTCCCCCCGCCGGGCATCCCCCTGAGTTGCAGGTTGGGAAGCACAGATCTCAGAGAGTCTAATGGGACTGTGGGAGCAGGCCCACCCCACCCCGCTTGGTTCCAGAAGCATGTCTTCTGCTCGGTGGGGACACTCCCATGCAGGGGCCACTGGCTTCGAGGGTCCACTACCTACCAGGCACCCTGCCCTGTGCCTCAGCGGCATCTGTGAGAGTCTGTCTTGCCACCCTGGCTGTCTGTCTGTGATGGGACTGGCATCACAGGCGGCCCTCGGCCTGAGGTGGCCTATCCCGTGAGGTCACTCTGTGTGCCCGACAGGGTTTGGCCAAGGCACCACGGGTGGGAAAGGCAAACCCGCATCCAGACTGTGGATTAGTTCCCCTGGGGACGGGTGGTCAACCTCTCCTGGGAAGCGGGCTCGTGACGTAACCGACGTGCCACGTGCTGGCGGGTCTGTTCCTGGGCCGCGCTGTGGGGTGGTGCACTGGGCTCTGGCTGACACAGCTGGCCTCTGGTTGTAGCGGTGGCTGGACCAGCCTTGCAGGGCAGGACCCACGCTGGGCCAGCACAGCCCTGTCTCCGCCACTGTGGCTGCTTTTCCCAGGAGCCCACTGCGTGGGCCCTGCGGTGCTGGTGGCAGCGGTTGGCTGGGATCCCCCGGCCGGGTCGTCCGCCCGCAGCAGACCATCTCTGGCATGCACTGGTCAGAAGAGTCTCTTTGGGTCCACCCCATAACCCCATCCACTGTCTTTCTCCCAGACCTGTTTGTCCGAGTTTCGAACTTCCAACCCTTCTCCTTCCAGGCCTCTGACCAACCAGGCCTTTGTCTCCACTCCCTAGTCGGTGGGTTCTCTCCAGACCAGGTGGACCTCAGGGCCGCTGCCTGAAGCTTGTGCATGGGGCTCTCCTCTGACGATGTCCTGAGCCTGTTCCTTACAGCGTGCCTCTCTGTGCGCGCACATGTCTTACGGGCTCTGTTTTTCCAAGAACCCCAACTGAAACGGTGCAGAGAACGGCATGAGCAGACACAGGAATATCCAGGGCATGAGGGTGTAAAGCAGCGGAGCCTTATTAGAGCACGTGAAATTCTGGGGGTCTGGTCTCTGGGGGACTGCATTTGCTGCCTAAAACATAACGTATGTCCCCCAGGTCAGCGGACTTGGGGAGGTGGGGAGAGGCCCATACTGTGAGCCCCAAGAGCCCCCCACCTCTACCCCTCCCGGCTGCCCTGGCTGACCAGCTGTCCTCGCCACCAGTGGGTATTTGATATTGGGGGGGTACACCGTCATTTGTTTTAAAAGGAGCCATTTCGGGTGACCCCAACTGAAAGTAATGAGGCCTGCTTTGTCAAAGGCTGAGCAGAGCAGGGACGTGTGTCTGACCTCAGGCTGCAGTGGCTCAAGAAGGAGCCAGGCCCTGTGTAGACTGTGGACCTTGGCCCAGGTTTGCCCCGAGGGCCCTACCCTGCACCTGAGGCCTGAAGCCTGGTGGGCCTGGGGCTCCGGGTGGACCCCAGCAGCTCTTGCATGGTCCTTACTGCCCGTGTGTCACAGAGCCTGTGTGAACACCGCACAAATCAGACCTGATGGCCGTGTTCTGATGGGTGTGACCTGGTGACTCCCACAGAGGCGTCTCTCGGCTGCCAGCGTTGAGGGGCAGCGTCGAGGTGGTGGGGCTCTGGTCACAGGGGACATTTATACATTTAGTGTATAAATGCACGGTGATGTTTGCTGAGCAGGTGATGGGCTGTGCTCCTCTAAGAAGGTGTACAGAGCAGTGACTTTGTATCCTGCAGCTGCAAAGTGTGAGTGTGTGGAAGGGGGAGNGAGAGAGCTCACTGGGAAGGAGACAGTGAAACAGGTGTTGGGGGGTGGAGGGCAGAGGAGCCGGGAGGAAGGGGGGAGAGGGAGGGAGAAGAGGAGGGGAAGGAGAGGGAGGAGGGAGGGGGAGGAAAGGAAGAGAGAGGGGGAGAGAGCTCACTGGGAAGGAGACGGTGGAGCAGGTGTTACTGGGAGAGGGGTGGTCCGGCAGGCAGAGCAGAGCAGGCTGTTGGGCCCTCAGCACTCTGGATGTTGAGGGAGTCCTACAAGGACCAGAACAATCCAGGGGGGCCTCCCTCAGCTGGCTTCTGGCCTGGGGGTGCCCCTGCTGCGACCCGGGCCTGGCGAGGGTTGGATGGGACACCAGTGTATTCCCAGGCCTCAGGAAAGTACTGGAAAGTGAACCTCAGCCTTGCTGGGCAGTGGTTCTGGGCTGTTGTGTTTCCTCAGCATGTCCCCAGGGCCTGGTGAGCACTGGCTGCTCTGTGGTGTCTCATCGGCACAAGAGCCAGCACGGCCACTGGGAAGGAGGGTGAGGGAGAGGAGCCCGCTTCCCGGGAGAGGGTGACCATCCGTCCGGAGGGGAACTAATCTGGGAACTAATCCACAGTCTGGATGTGGGTTTGCCTTTCCCGCCCGTGCTGCCTTAGCCAAACCCCGTCGGGGCATGCGGAGCGACTTCATGGGATAGGCCGCCTCAGGCCGAGGGCCCTCTGTGATGCAGGTCCCAACACAGACAGACAGACAGGGTGGCAAGACGGACTCTCACAGATGCCGCTGAGGCACAGGGCGGGGTGCCTGGTAGGTAGTGGACCCTCGAAGCCAGTGGCCCCTGCATGGGAGTGTCCCCACCGAGCAGAAGACATGCTTCTGGAACCAAGCGGGGTGGGGTGGGCCTGCTCCCACAGTCCCATTAGACTCTCTGAGATCTGTGCTTCCCAACCTGCAACTCAGGGGGATGCCCGGCGGGGGGACGAGGGTCTCACCGCAACTGTGGCTGCCCGGTCTGCCCGTGGACGGAGGGCCCCCAGGAGACGGAGGGATCGTATTGGGGATGGAAAGGACCCTGACGGTCATGAGGGCTGCGACGGACACAGGATGGAGTACCTGTGGCTCTGGGGCATCCACTGGGCGTCTCTTACTGACACCGTGCCTGTTGTGACCGTGATGGACACGCACAGCGACCGTAGTTTCATAAGAGCACAGTGACTAGGGGCTCGGACCCCATGGGTGCCAGGCTGGGCAGTCCTGTCCTTTGGTTTGAAGGAGTCTCCGTGCTCCATTCTGGTCCCTGTCCCCCCGCCCCTGAGTCTGAAGAGCTGATTCTGGTCATTCTGCAAGGCGAGTGTGCACCGTGGCTCGAAGCGCTCTGCAGCACAGCTGTGTCTGAGCCCGTGGAGGCCCTATAGCCCCCGGCAAGCTGGATGCCCCGGGCTCGTGCAGCCATTTCCAAATCTCAGAGGCTAGCGGATGGGCCAGGACTGCCTTGGGGCAGGCGGTCATCAAGTCCCCTCCTGTTTCCTGAGTCCCCTTCACCCTCCCTCTTTGTGGATGGGACTCCCTTGGGACAGTGAATTTCTGTCACCAGTCAATCCCGGCTAAAGGAAGCTGCGTAGTTGCTGTGGCATGGACACAGGTGTCAAGGGTCACGGTGCCTGCCTGGTCCCTTTGCTCCTCAGACGTCATGCGTCCCGTCACACTTTAAGAATCAGAATAGCCTCTGGTTACTTTCCTCGGGAAACACGCACTTAGTGTTTCCTGAGACAATATATCATAAACCCCATGTTTTTTAAAAAGAAATTCTTACCAAGAAAGAGAAATGGCTGTAGAAGAGAGCCGCTCTCAGGCTGGGGCAGAGGGGAGTCGGCTGGCTTGGAGAATGATCTGGGTGGACGCACAGGACCCTCAGGTTCGAGGAGGTCACCAAGAATCGGACGATTCATTTGCGAGGCGAGCGGCCCTTTTCTGGCAGGAGCGAGCGTGCACGTTGGGTACCGGCGGGGCGTCCCTCGTGGGGCATGCCGAGACCAGTGCACGGGCCCTGCCGGCACACATCCAGACACCCAGACTCAGACTGCAGGACACGTTACTCTCTGATGCATTTGGGACTTGTCTGAACCTTCCTCATGCTCAGGCCTGCTCTCTTCCTTCCTGGTGACTGTGGCCCCAGCTCTCGTCTCTGTTGGGGGTAACCTGCTGTAAGACTCCCCAGCCCCGACCCGAGGGTGAGGGGCTGTGTCAGAACTGTCCTGGGAGGTCCACAGGGCTGAGGTCCGCTGTGCCCTCCCGGGAGCGGGGCCTCCCTGTGGTTCGTGGGAAGTGGGGGCAGACCGAACACCATGTCGTAAGTGCCCTCCCGAGGACCCCAGCCCAAGGGCCAGTGTGGTAGAATTCCACGCCCCGGTGCATGAGAGGGACACTTTCAAACAAGCAGTGTCACCTGCGGTCACTCAGACCATAGCCCGCGGACCCTGGGTCCAGCCTACTGGCCGTTCTGCTCCACGCCTGGAGGGACAGGTGGAATGCACGGCCCCGGAGAGGGACGAAATGCCCAGTGGACTCTGCGATGTTGAGCCCGTGCAGAGCCCTGCAGGGCCGAGGCCGATGTTTCAGGCCCGTATCCACCCAGCTTCGGATCCCACGAGGAAACTGTCAGCCATGCCTGCGTTTCACATGCTGGCGCACATGTGGGTGGGGGACTCGAAACATCTTCAGTATTTGCAGTGCATTAACCTTTCAAAACACCGGGACCCTCTGAGTCCGCGGAGTCCGCTAGCAGCCCCAGAGGCCAGGGCTGACGGTTGTCCCCACCCTCGACACTCAGGTTGGTGTGAGAGCCGTAAGGGCAGCTGTTCACCCTGCTGAGCTTGCTGATGCACGTAGTCGGAGGAGGAGGAGGGTTGTAGAGTGGACGAGTGGTTTCTTTGCAGTGGGCGGGCCCTCTGGGAACTCTCCTATACCCCCCGCGGCACTCAGAGACCCCCCAGGGCTCTGCCTGATGAAAGACACCCAGCAGGCCAGGGAAGCACAATTTTACTCCATGTTTTTATTCACTTAACAGAAACATTCACTTATCAGATATCACTGAAGTGCGATATACAGAATTTAGAGGCAAATTAACATGTAAATTAATACTTTAAGGTTTTTGATTTTTTTTACAAATATTACAAATGTACATCCAATATTGCCATTCATTCATGCTTTTTATGTACATACCTTTGCTTAAGAATTACTGTATATTAAGTTCATTTGCTTAAAAAATGCTGAAAATTAGCTGAAAACTAACTGGGCACTGCTGGGAAAGTGTGTTTTTTGTTTGTTTTTTATTGATGCGTACACTGCAGAGTGGTAGAAATCCAATGCCGGCATGAAACAAGGCCGTGGAATCCCAATCATTGTATCTTTATCATCCCTGCGAGTCTGATTTTGCAACGATGAGCTGGGAAAAGAAGGTATTTCTTTCTTTGGGGGCTGACACGGTCCGCAGTCCCCTGCGGGAGTGCTGTTGTTTGTTCTCACTTTCTGGAGACCTGGCCATCAGTGTCCCTTTGGTGGGGGATCAGACTAATGGACATGTTGCAGGAATCCAGAGCAGGACTCCAGTGAGTCCCCCTGGGCCTGAAGCCACAGGAACCCACGAGGTCAGTGCCACCGAGCTCAGGGGTACCCAGGCCTGAGACCGACTCTCGGCTGCACCGGGGCATCACAAGTGTAGGGTGGGGAGGAACAGGCACTGAAACAGGGAAGAGGGAGGGGAGGGAGAGGAAGATGGGGGAGAACACCAGAGGCAGCCCTGTTGGGAGGTCAGCAGTGGTGGCGATGGGTCTCGCATCTCCTCGTTCCCAGAACTGAGAGGTGCTCCGGGCCGTCTCCAACAACCTGCATGTTTTGCATCTGTCTCTGCTTCTTCACCCCTACCCAACCCCCACACTCCTTTATCTGATTCAGAATTTGTGGGAGGCGTTTGACAGGAGCCAGCAAGGTCCCCATGTTGCCAGCACAGCCCTTTGAGCAGGACCACGGACAGTGGCGAGCTTGCCCCAGCTCCGGCCCTGCTCTGACACAGGAGGCCCCCAGCGGGACCTCAGACACCCAGGGCCGCCAGATAGTGGTACTGCCTTCCCTGAAACACAGAGCTTCAAATCTTTCACTCTGTCCATGAGCTCCACAAGAACTCAAAGTGGGGTAGCCTTTCCAAGCGTGCCGGGCAGTGGCCCTTCCTGACCCCGGCTGGGTTACGGCTCCACAGGCCCCACCGTGGAAGGTGGTGGACGAGCTGGACCGGGGACACTGGTTTGCTGAGGGTGAGCTGATATTTTTGTCAACAGAGGCCGTAGTCCTCACTTCCCTTTGATCTTTTTTAGGAAAGAATATTTATTGTGTTTTGGGCCAATTAGATGATTTCATTAGAATGGTTTCTTAAAAAATGGTTGTAGAAGTTTCCCTAAATTAAAAATGTCTAAGTTTCAAATATCTTTTTAAATTTTTTAAAACAAGGTACTATAGACACATCTTGAAATTTATAATCTAAAAATAGCATTTCATCAAAATACTCTAACTATTCTATTCTGGGCATCAGTGTACCATGAATTTACTGTTATGGCTCTCCAGATGTGGTAAACACTATACCAAAAAAAAAAAAATCCTCAAAACAACCATTTAACTTTATTGATAAGAACAGCTTCTGGTGAAAAGGAAATTATATGAGAAATTATGTGGGAAAAACTCAACTTGACGTTTCTGAGGAACAAGACTCACGAAATCAGTAGTGACGTGTAGGTATATACAGACTTGAAGAGACCCACAGGTATAAAAAGGAATAGGAGTTAGAGACCTCAAATCCTTTCGTGGGCAGAAACCCAAACCAAAGAGACCCTCGATCCAGTCCCTTGCGGTGAGACCCCATGTGAGGAACGGGCAAGTGGAGCTCCACGGCCGGTGACCTTGCCCCTTGGGCGGCGTGCTGCGGAAGGATGCTGACCTTGTGGCCGCATCTGGGCGGGAAGCCTCCCCGGCTGATCTCCCCACTGGGAAAGCGGTGTGTGGTTCGAGGCAGACACCAGAGGAGTTGACCTGATCTGGACTTGAGTAGCGGGGCTAGGTAGACGTGTAGACACGGCACAGGATGTGGAACCCAAAGGACTCAGAGCCATCAGGTGTGAGGCACGTTCAGACGGGCTGCATGGCGGTCAGGACGGCCTAGACAACCAGCAGGACCCTGCCTCTGCTCTGTGGGTCTTGCCTTTGTTGCCTTGGGGCACCAGGAGGTGGCCCCAAGGTCACAGGCCGAAGCTTCATGCTCCTACGGAGGCCTCCGGTGGCGAGGTGTCTCTGGGCTCCTCTCAGGACTCTGACCACCCCTGAAAATGCAGGGTTGGCCTGGCCTCCAGCAGTGTTGGGTGTTCCTTTGGGCTGAGAAGCACAGAGTGAGATCCTCAGGCTCCCTGACGACCTCGTCCCTCCAGCCACAGCACGTGCCCCAGCAGAGCCCTGTGACCTGGCCTCCTGTGGGTGACCTGGCTCTGCAGTCCTGCCTTCCCTGCCTCTTGTGCCTCTCCATCCCTTCTCCTGGACAGGAGCTCCCAGCCAAGCTCAGCCTCTCAAATGCACTTTCTGCTCCCTCGAAGTGCCTCTCTCCTGACACAGCTCCTGTGTGGAGCCTTAGTTTCTTCTTCCAGGATGTCCCCACTGACCTAACAGAGGAGTCTCTATGCTGGCGCCGATTGGGTGTGGCTTTCTCCAGAAGTAGATAGTTGGGTGGAGTGTAGGTTTTTCTGGAGGGCCAGTGCCTTGGACGAGATGAACGTGACCAAGTAGCCGCAGCTGAGGCATCACAGGAGTGTCCGATATAGGGTAGGTGGTGCTGTCCCAGTCCCTGGGGTTGGGTCGTCTGGGTGGTCCCCGCGGTGCCGTGTGTGGAGAGGCCCATCGCCTCTGTCCTGTGTGGATGCTGCTAAGCCGTCTCCTCACTCTGGAAGGGGCATGGTTTGGAGCGCAGGGATAGAAGCGAGGGCTCAGTACTGGAGCCGTTGAAGGTTCCGGCGGGAATTGACCGTGTGTCCGTAATTTCAGGGGCGGGCTCCAAAGAAAGGTGAGTCTGAGTCTCAGCCAGCAGTTTCAGCCACGTTTCATCTGGGTGACGTGTCCCATGGCCAGAAACTAATGTAAACCGGCTTTCGTCCCGAACTAACATTTCATCGTGTTTCCTCAAGTGTTAGGAAAGACTGATGTGCATCATCTGTTTGCAAAAACATTTTCACCTCTTTCAAAACTTTATCTTGAGGAAATTGTGTGTTGTGTGCCCATTTTTCTTTCCTAAGAGAAGGTGAGTGAGAAACCGGACCCTGTATGAAGTCCCGGGAAGAGTTGGTTTCCGTAGTAACATCTCTACTTCTTGTCCCACAACAAATGTCTAAAACTCCTGTTGTCTCATGCTTGCCTCCTTATCATATCCACGATGTCTGTGAAGATGGGTGGCATTATGTTACGCTCCTGTGTCTTGGGCCGAGGGGCAGTCCTGCGCTCCGGTCAGGGTGCGTGTGCAGGGCTGGCCGGCTGGAAGCCTCATGAGGAGGCCGCTGGCCCAGGGCGGGCTACTCCGGAGCCTGGCTGTGTGGCCTAGTGAGTTTCAGGTGTGGATGTTTTGTGGGGGAAATTAGAGGCCTGTCAGTCGCATGACGGATGTTAGAGATGAGTTCTTGGTGGTCCGTGTGGACAGTTCAAGGTACCCGGACGGACGGAAGGCGTGGGAGAGGATGCCCGGCTCTGGTGTGCTCGGCCCCCCCATCGCTCTTAGAGAGGGTGCCATGGCCTGGGTGTCTGGCGCCTGCTTGGAAGGGGACAGAATCCTGCGTCTTGTGGCTCAGCAGTGGTTATAAGTGATTCGTTACAGTCGTGCCAGATGGTGATCGGGGTACCCAAAGCTGTGGAGAGCTGGTAGCTGCCCGAGCCCCGAGGAAGGCTTGTGGACGTTCCTTGGGCTTGCTCTCTGACACAGACTGAAGCCAGCGTGGTCTGGGACGTGGTTCCCTTGTTACCTGGTGAGGAGGTGCGGGTGGTCGCTAACCTGGAGGCAGTTCACAAATGTGGTCAGCTGCCGTGGACACCTGCCGCAGAGCCTGCAGTGGACCTGGGACGGGTGTGGGGTCTGCGGGGTCTGTGGTGCTCGGTCCTGGAGCCCAGGTCCCTCGTATCCTATGTCTCAGCTCAGTGGCACACTGCTAGAAGGGTCTTCATTTCTCTGGTCCTAGTTTAGGGGTTCTTCAATATTGCGCATCTCAAATCCGCTTTGAAAGGAGGTGGAATAAACACTTAAGTGAATAATGGGGATGGTAGAGCGTCCTGTTGGCTTCTTTGGGGGAGGAGACCATGGCTTTTCTCTTCATTGTGGCTTATCCTGAAGTATCGTGCCAGCTTGTGCTACTGAGAACCAGACGCAGCGCTGGGGGCGCGGGGCAGGTGGGGGCGGGGCAGACGCG
>LNAC01000327.1:1278740-1334827 GCA_002007465.1 Ailurus styani | reverse complement strand
GGGGGAGGCGGGAGGGCAGGCGGTGCTGGGGGGCGTTGATCAGAGGAGGCGCTGGAGACCCAGGGCGGGGGGCGGGGCATGAGGAGCGGCGCCCGAGGCACGGGGGCAAGGTTGCACCTAAGACCCATCAGCCTGAACGGAAACTTTCCTGCGGACGAACCAGGAGGAGAGGTTGGGCGGCGCTGGGGGCTTTCAGGTCTGGGGGGGAGTCTGGGTTCGGACAGCGTGGGAGCAGTCACGCGAGAAGCAGTTCCTACTTTGAGTCTAGTTGCCCACGGAACACTGGCCACGCGCGTGCTTCTGGAACACCGGAGGGAAACGAGCGCACGGAGCTGGTGAGCACGGCCTGCCGCCCCAGGCCTGCACGTCCTGCCCGGCGCGCGCTCGCTCTGCGCGGGGAGCACGGTGTCGGAGTCCGGGGCTCAGAGAGTCAGTAGGAACTGGTCCTGCTCTGGCGGCTTCCTCACCCAGGTGCCCAGCCCGGCCTTCTGGAACGCCTTGAATAGCTGCTGTTTGACCGACTGGTAGGTGCACGCCCCCCGCTTGGCCTCACAGTACATGGACGGCGTGTCCCCGTGGCTTGGGATCCGCGTGCTCAGCTGTGGGGCAGGAACAAGACCAAGACAGCAAGTGAGCCGCCAGATGGAAGTGCCGGGGCCTCTGCACAGAACGCTGCTCCCGGCCGCCTTCCCTCGTGTCCTGCCGTGAAACGGAGAAGCCACACGGCAGAGAGGAACAAACGTGTGTGCAGTTTGCCCCGAAGGAGCGTCCTTAACTGGGTGTTCTCACGGCGCGCAGTGACCATGCCGGGCGCCCGGACTAGCTGGTTCATGGGGGTCCCTTCCCAGTCCGTGCATGTCAGGACGTCACGTTACCCGCCCTGTGTCTGTTCAGCGTTAGTTATGTGTCAGTCTGACCCCAGTAAAGCGGTGCCTGCCCCGGTGGGCTCGCGCCATCTGGCAACCCTGAGACGCCATGGACGCACCAGGGTTGCTCGGCCAGAGGTGTGAGTAGCAGCAAACAACAGGTGTGCGATTTGCCTGCTGTTGAATACAGCGCGTGTAGTTTTTTGGGGGAGGATCCAGGGCTGCTGTTGGGGTGGGGTTGGGGATTGGGGGGGAGTTTGTGGGCACTAAAACAGCATTGTGCTGGCCAGGGATGGGGGAGTTCGGGTTCTCCCGCCAACCAGTCAGGAACCCGGTGGAACTGGCCATCTCCTCGATCGGGTTTCTGGGGCAGGACCAGGCAAGGCTCTGAGGCCAGTGTAGCCGGGACCGTACTGTGGAGAGGCCAGGGGTGCAGTGATTCAGGGGCAGGAGGCCTGGATTCCCCCCTTTGGGCCCTGTCCACGTGCTGGGGCAGGTGCAAGGGGCCCTTTTGTTTAGGAAGACAGAATCAGTGGCGTTCTCTGACACGGGTCCCTGCAGTGTGCAGACGAGGGAAGCATGGACGGTGCCTGGAGTGGGCAGGGAGGCAGCCGAGGCCGTGTGCTCAGGACAGACCCGGGTCCCATCGGCGGCTTGCAGCCGCAGAGGTGCAGACCAAGGGCCACACGCACAACGTCCAGGTCCTCTGAATTACAAGAAATGTTTATCTTAAGGGTCGGTGTGTCTGTCCTATTCTGTGGGTTGACAGATGTGTCAACAGTTCCTGTTTGGAGTTGTTGCTGGATAAAGACGGGCCAGCCGGCGCACAGCTGCTCTTGTAGGTTTATGTTTTCCTGATGCCTGTGTTGATGTTGGTTTGGTTCTGCCACAGTCTGCTATGCTTTGGAAACATGTGGAAACCTAGATCTCAGCTTAAACTCTGGAAGTGTAGTTACCGTCCCTGTTTATCAAGGAAGAAGCTCAGAACTGTCATAGAAATGCACAGCCTCTGGGGTCTGGAGAAGAGTTGTGACCTTCAGCCTGGCATTTGCTCTTTGTGTCATTCGGGGGAAACCACTCACTTTCCTTGTGTCTCAGCTGGGAGTTATACTAACATCAGGAGTTTCTCTGAACTTTCCTTACGGTGCCCTACGTGCAGCAGCCAGCGCCCTGTCTGCGAGACTGCTAGGGCCACAGCTGAGTCCGCGGCTGCTGGCCGGTCGCGTCACAAGTCCACAGGGGCCGGGGTGAAGGAAACAGAGCGGGAGTGTCTGTGGGCTGTGGGTCACCCTCGCTCAGACCAGTGTTGGCTTTCTGGGGGCCCCTCCCCATGTCCCCCGGGAACAGAGGGCGGCAGGGCCGGCCGCCCCCAAAGGGGAGCCCTACCTTTCCATAAAGCCTCGCCCACCGCGCCGAGAACACGTGCTTGCAGAGCCGCGACGAGCCCCCGCAGCTCCGCTTCCCGGTGGTGCCGTCGATCACCTCCACGTCTGTGTTGCCCATCACCCAGTTCACGCTGAAGTGCGGAGACTTCCCCGGCTGGCGCGCCTCGGCGTGGCTCACTCCTGTCAAGAGAGAAGCCGCAACAGCCAGGCGTCAGGATTCCCGGCCCCGGCAGAGCCCCCCGCCACTGGCTGGTGGGAGACCAAGCCTGGGTGTGCGCTGCTGGGAGGCTCTCACACCCCACAGCGCGTTTTCACACGAACTTGTAACTTTTGGAAGTTGTTCATGGTATCAGATAAGCCCTGGGGGTTGTAATTTTGGTGAATGAGATTTAAAAAGCTAATGCAAACAAGAGAGAAAGCCGAGAGTGAGGCTAATGAGTCAAGCGATGTGATCCAGAAACAGCAGTGGCTACTAATTTTTAAGGTCCTTTCTGGAATGAAAACACGAGGCCCCGTGCTCAGTGGTAATTGGGATTTCAGGATGACAATGGAGCTTTAAGTCGAAGGTGGGTCTTTCTAAGTGTGGTCCCTGGGACTGCACTGGACAGCGGACGTCACAGCCCTAGTGGTCCCAGGTTCCTTGTGCAGATGAGAGAAGGGGCACTCGGCGTCCCTGCTCTGGGGCCGCCGCGTCTGACCTCTGCCTGGCCTCTGTCCTGCCCACGGCCTGTGATGCTGGAGTCTGCTGGGGGGCCTTTGCTGGCTTTCCACCGTGCCGTCCGGCAGCTGCTGCTCCGCCTGCCATCCGAACGTGACCTCAGGGAAGGAATGTGAGGTGCCGGTCAACATGGTCAACATGCCATCAGACCCCAGACTTCCTGGTGCAGCTCTGCGCACAGTGCTGGACAGAGGAGGGACCCCAGCTCTTGTTCACCTCAGTGATGGTGATGTTGTGGGATAGTTCGCAGCCCTGGATTTCTTCCAGCCCCACTGCCCCTCCTCACGAACCCGTCCCTGAGCCAGTGTGTCTGGAGCACCCCTCCTCCAGGCCCACAATGCCTGCTCCTCCCACGGAGACACCCCCACGCACCCTGGCGGGAGGGTGCCCAGGGTCCTCATGGGTGGCTCCCATGTTGTGAGAGGGGTGGCTTTAGTGCGTTATGCTTGTGTCCCTGCCGGGCCGCGGGGGTTCCCACAGAGTGGAGACACCATGGTGCCACAGAGGGCACGGCTGACCCTCAGGGGCCTGCAGCAGGTGTGAGGGAGTGACCCCTGTGTCCAGGGGCAGCCCACACCCCAGGCCCTCTGGAGGGCAGTTGTCCCGTCAGCTCCCAACCGCAAAGCTACAGACCCGGGGCCTCCCGTGGTGTCACCACCAGCCAGGGACTTCCTGCTGTCTGCTCACCCCCTCTCTGAGTCTGCCACCTGCTCCTGCCACAGCCTGACTCCGGACCAGAATCACCCGGTGACCTTCTCCTGGTCACGCCTGGGCAGTACCCAGCGTCCTGGGCTAATTCCAGCCAGACAGCTCGTTCCCTTTCCTTGAAGCAGTTCCCTGCGGCAGCTGCCCACCCGGAGAGCGGGGCAGGGGGACAATCTTGCACATTGGCCTTGAGGCAGCCCTGCTGGGCGGGGGGAAGTGGCCAAGGTCAGGAGTGACCTGCCACCAAGAGAGGAAGAGGCCTGTTCCAAAGCCACAGGCAGCCGGGTCCTCCTTCCCCTCTCACCCCTTTCCTCCCACTGGGGAGAGTCTCTGAGGACGCACAGATGTCCATGTCACACCTCCCTGGCCCCCTGCATGTCCTCTCTGCTGTGGAAAGTGCCCGCTTTGCTGCCGGCTCTCGGCACACGGATGCCTGCTTGGAGAGGCTTGGTCGCAGCCCTGGCGGGATGTCCACAAGCAGGTCCTCCGGCTCCGCACACAGATGCAGGCAGAGAGAAAAGGCACAGGCTGGCAGACAGCCCCCCGACCGTGGATGGGCAGCTGCCGCCTCCCCAGCCCCTGACCCACCTTCTCTGTAGCTTGGGTCCCAGTTGGTCAAGTGTGTGTTGAAGCAGAGGAGTGGCTTGCTGTTGTGCAGAGGGAAGTGGCTTATGCTATAAATCACGGTATGAAAATTGTTGATTTCTGAGTGTAATGGCCCCATCAACGACCATGTGCAACATGAAATGAGATTTTCAGTCCAGCAATGATCTTCCATGTCACCGAGCCTCGGTGACCAGTGGAAAATGTCGGGTGAGATCCACATTGACTCAGGAATCAGAAGCAGCCCCCATCCCGCCTTTGTGCCCAGTTTGCTGTTCCGCCCGCCGTTCTGTTCTTTCCTGTGCTGTCGGTAGTGACACAGCGTCTTGTTGGAGGCCTGCCTTTGTCACAGGAAGGTATGAGGGCCAACGCTGGTGTGTGCAGAGTCCCCCCACGTCATGGAGATCACAGCGCCCTACTTAGATTGCACGGCCCTTTCCTGGTTTCATTATAAGCGGGTGGCCCGCTCCCCTCCTGCTGCCCACGCGTTGGGGTCGGAGTCCCTTCGTGTGAAGCAGAGTTGGTGTCACGCACATGCAGTTGAGTGTGTACGTCTTTGGGATTTATTGTTTGTCCTTGGGGCTCCAGGGTTAAGGGGTCCCTCCCTTGGTCTTTAGCTTGGGAGAAAAGTTCCCAAAACAACCTGCAGGAACAACAGTTTTCCCCTTCCCTCCCTCCGTGCTCCCTGTCTCTCTGCTTCTGTCCCCGAATCTACCCTAGAGAGGTCGTGCCTTCGTGTTTACGACATCTTTGTGCCCCTGGTACACGCGGGCAGCACTGTGATGAGTGACTGTTGTGTCCATACTCAGGGACACTGACTTGACTGTGCAGACTGGTCAGCGTGCAAGGCATGGTCATCTCACAGGAGGTCCCTGTCGGCCTAAACCCGCAGGCCAGACGGTGCAGGCAGGAGGTGCTGTCCTGGTCACAGCGCCGAGCAAGGGGAGCTCCTTTATGATTCACATGCCCACAGGCCAGTCACGCTGGCTGTCCTCGGAGGGGGGGACAGGCAGGCCTGGGGCAGATGGGAGACCACGGTCACCGCGTGCCACTCCTGCGGCTTGTGTCTGTTTCTCCGTGTTTGAGGATGGCACCCCCACTCTCTCCCTGTTCCGCCCCACACTCCTGTGTGTACCACATGCCCAGGTCAGCCTTCAGTGGGGTGTTCGAATGCTTGGTTATGTTCCTTCCAGGTTTGTTGGTCTGTCTTTTACTCACTTATTTTGGCCCGAGGGAAACACTTGTTTCTACGGAGCCTCATGCATGCATCTGAGGGATCTCATTCGTTATGTCCTGGTTTCGTAATTTGAGATCCGCTTCCCAGGAGCCAAGCAGGCACTGGGGGCCAGATGTTGAGCTCGTGCAGTCTCCCCTCTGGCTGAGGATGAAGTGCTTCCGAGTGTTGCTGCCAGACGTCCTGTGCTTGGGGGATACGTGCCCCCTCCTCCCAGGAAGGTGCATCTGGCCTGCATTTACTTTTCCTCCCATTGGCTGGAAGTTGTCAAAGTAAGAGAGGCATGGATTCCCAGGTTTGTCCTTCTGAAAGCAGACATAGAATGACTGAAGATAAAAACCAAGCCTCAAGTTCAAGTTCAAGTGCATAGCGTACTTAGAATCCTGCTGCCACTTGCTTTCCTCGTCATCCTCGAGATGGTAACACTTTGGCACATTATACAGATCCAGGCGCTCAGAAAATACAGTGTTACCTTCTTGCCCCAAATCCCCGGCCTGAGACACCTCCTGGGGCGGATTGGAAATCTCCATCCAGAAGAAGATGGGAACACATCAAAATCTGCCCCCGTCCTCGTCATGATTTAGGGAAGAGCTGTACGTTCTGAACACTGAAAGCACGAACCTGTGTCTGCTCTGCTCCAGGAAGGGAAGAAGGGCCTCTTAAAAAATAGACACTGGGAAAACTCAGCCCTGTGTACCAGAGACCTTTGTGCAAGGTCACAGGGTCTATTCGCGTGCACAGATGTTGGACTCTTCCTGTTTTTCACTGTGGAGCACCTGAGCTGTAGGCTGCAAACCTGCACCTTGACATCCAGAAACGAAACGCGTCCAAGTCACACCTGCTGGCGTGGGTCCAGGGATGCCTGCCTTCACTGGGTGGTGACAGAGGCCCAGGGTTGCACTTCTCAGTGTGGTTCCTGCCTGTACGGAGGTTGTGCTGTGACATGGTAGCCTGGTATTAGTCTCCCAGGGCTGCTGCAGTCAAGTGTGAACACGTTTGCTGGTTTACAGGAAATCGTAGAAAGGGACTCCGTCCTCACTCTGGAGGCCAGCAGGTGTTGGCAGGGCTGTGCACCTTCCTCGTTCTTCCAGCTTCCAGTGGCCCCGGGCGTTCCTGGCTCAGAGACGCGTCACTTCCACCTCTGCCCGCTTTCACGTGGCTTCTGCGCCCCGGCATCTGTCTCTCTGTCTGTCTCTGTCTCTTTCCCTCCATCAGCCTCTCTCTTCCACAGATGCACGTGGTAAGGTGTGGGACCCATGGACATAGTTCAGGACACCCTCTTCATCTCAATATCCTTAACTCAATCACATCGTTAGGGTCCCTTTTTCCAAATGTGGTAATTTGCCGGTTTCAGGGATTAAGATTTGGTGTCTTGGGGTGGCCAATAGTCTGCCTACACCAGAATAGTATTCGTGAATTTGGATCTGGTCTCTGAACCCTGCTCGCTGACCCTTTGGCAGCATGGTCGGTGGGAGACGGGGGGGTTCCCAGCGCCCACAGCCACATATGTGGACATCTCTTCTTGGCCCGTGCCTGGGGAGGGAAGCCCAGTGCGGCTCCCTTTGGGGGATGATGTGGTCGGCCTCTGTCGGGGAGGGTCTCGGTTTGGAAACTCACTGACAAAGCCCAGGATGGGATGAGAGCAAAGGTGTCCCCGAGAGGTGGTGCGGCCAGGCGAGGACCAGGCCCACGGCCGCTTTTCCATAGTGATTCTGTACTAGATCTTCTGCCGTCTTGGAAGGAAGCCTATCTCCCCAAACACCTTCCCCGTCAGACCCATCACCCATAAGATCTGTGCAGCTCATCTGCGTGCCCCACCACACATGGCCATTCATTCTCTCTGGAACATTCTAGACACGGCTTGTATCTCAGAGCAGATATGTGGGAGATGAAGGTCTTCACCAGCCATTGACACACATACTCTGCCACCATGACAAATACACAGACGTCTCCATGATGTTTGCTTTAGTAACTTACTGATTCACACGATTGTGTGAATATGGTGAACCTGAACTAGGTCTCGGTCAAACATCCCATCACTTACCAGCAGTGTGGCCTTTTGTTGAGTTAAGGCACCTGCTAACTAGGGCTGTCACTGCCTTCACCACCGTGTGATTACTGCCACGGCTGTGGCCACCACGGCTCGGCTGTTAGGACTGCTCCCACCAGCGGTGCTTCTGTGCGAGACTGTGGCCACCTTCGCACATGGCTCCCGTGACCACGAGTGCCATGGTCACCATGACTGGCATGACTACTGTGACTAAGAGCAACAGGAGTGAATCCATTATTCCTTTGTGACGGTGAGCTTCATTATGGCTTATCTAGCTATGAAAAGATGCCTTATTTTGCAAGAACCCTCACACACCTCTTTTTAAAAAGCAGCATATAAGACATTGTAGTGTTTCTTTAGATAGCTGGTGGGCCTAAAGTATTTAAAATTTAATTCACTTTCTCCAAATCAAGGGTACACAGAACATTTAGGAATATGATATTTATAGGAAGTGAGGCAAGTCTGTATCTCAGGGCAGCACTGCGTTCGGTGTTGTGAAATGGACAATTCAACACCGAGTCATACAGCAGCAGGCAGGTATAGACGAGGCCGCCGTTGTGTTCTGTATCTGCCAGACACCCCTTGTGTTGTCCCTCACACTTGTACACACACTTGTACACACACACCACACACGCACACATCACACACATCACACAAGTACACACGCACACACATTGCACACACATCACATACCACACAAACATATATCACACATGTACACACATCACGCACATGTACACACATGTGCACACACATCACACATACACACTTGCACGCACACACACTTCTGATGGAAGTGGAGCTAGGATTATTGTAACATGGACTTACATATTTGGAGTAACTAACTAATAAGGATGTATTAATGTCATTTTATTCGTTTTCATTAGCACAAACATTATTATAATTGACAGTAATTTTATAGCTATTGTCTTGTCTTAATAGAGCACATTTCAGGCTAAGTGTGGAATGTGGTAGAGTCTGGAGATGGTGAGTGAGGACGGGCTTAGCTCTTTCTGCTGTGAGATGCTCGTTGGGAGTTCTGTGGGTTCTTACAAGCTGGGGACACATAGTGTGGGAAAGAACGGGGCTGAGACAGCCCCCCCACCCCATCGGACCGGTTGGTGGGGTGGCGGCTGCCGTGGCTGAGAGCTGGCGTAGAGGGCGTGTGTGCGTGCCGTGTGAGGAAAGGCACTGGGGGCACCTGCTTGGGAGGCTGGATTGCCTCCTGTAAAGACAGTTTTCCCCGCTGATTTTCAGGGACTTCCTTCCTGGAGTCAATAGGAACTTGGCCTTATCTGTGAATGTAAATGACTGCGTTTAAAATGCATGGGCTCACAGGACAACTCTGAAAGGGGCGAAATTTCCTCTGTGGCAGGAAAAAATTGGAATATTTCATTTTATAACCTGATAGTGAAATGGTTCTTGGTCCCTGTAAAGATTGTTATTACTTCGGAAGACATGGGACAAGGGGACTTTGGCAGAATATGGTCATGTTTTCTTCATATTATGCATTTTCACTGCTATAGTATCCAAATTGTAGTAATAAGCCAAGTTTTATACTAGATAAAAATGTGGATGATTTTCATCACACATCAGTATGCTTTATCCATTTGGGGTTATTTTCCGTACGCCCAAATAGCACAATTAAAGTCTCCTTTGGTGCGAGTCTGCTGGGTTTGCATTAGCTCTGTTTCTGTCTGCCTAGACTATTGTCTTGCCCTCATTTTAATTTTTTAATTTTTATTTATTTTTAAAAAACATTTGTCTATTTATTATTTTAGAGTGAGAGTTGCATGCGCACAAGTGAGGGAGGGGCAGTGGGGGAGGGAGAAGGAATCCCAAGGAGGCTCTACACCCAGGGCAGAGCCCAGCATGGAGCTCGATCCCACGACCCTGAGAGCTCGACCTGAGCCTGAAATCAAGATCAGATGCTCAACGGGCTGAGCCGCCCTGGCACCCCTGGCCCCCGTTTTTAAAGGATACTTTTACTGGGTCTAGGATTTTAGGTCAAGATGAGTTCTCTCTTGGCATCTCAGAGATACTGTTTTATTGTTTCTTATCTTCCAAGAATCTGTGGCGAGTCTGGTTCGGATCCTCTGGAGCTGCTCTGTTAGGTCCTGATGCTTTTTAGGGTTTCTTTTGTCTTTTTGTCTCGTAGCCGTTTTCCTGCTGGGAGGAGGATTTAAGAACATTCTTCTTGGGCCACACTGTGCCCCTTAGAGGTAATAACTAGTAACTCTGTTACCTCCTTCCCCACCGTGCCTGCTCCGTTTCTCCTCCCTGTTTCTGGGGTACGTTATATCTTGGGTCTATCAGACCCTGTCACTCGTCTCTGACCGCCTTGTGTTTTCGCTGTGGGATGCTTACTTTCATGTATACACCTGACTGCTCTGTGGTGCTCAGCTGCTTTGTCAAACACGAGCCAGACGTCGCTGGGAGGGTGCTTTCAGGTGTGACAGATGTTTCCATCAGTGTCCGTGGAGGAGAGAGATGACCCTCCCCATGCAGGGGCCTCGTGCAATCAGTTGACGGCTCCAGGAACAGAAGAGGAGCTCCTGAAGAGGAAGGCCCTGCACACGTGGAGCCGGATGCTTCAACTCCATTTCCTTTCTATTAGGAGAATGAATGTACCCACTGGTTCTGTTCGCTGGAGAGCCCCAACTAATACACTGTCTTTCTGTTTCTGTGCTGCATTCTGGATGTTTTCTTCAGGGGGATGTTCCAGTTTACGAATTCTCTCCTCAGCTGTGTTTATTTTTTAATTATTTTTAAAAGCTTTTATTTATTTATCTGAGACAGAGAGAGCAAGTGCCCAAGCTGGGGAGCAGGGGGAGAAGCAGAGGGAGAAGCAGACTCCCTGCCGAGCAGGCGTCCATCCAGGCGTCCCATCCTCAGCTGTGTTTAATTTGCTACTAAACCTATCCTCTGTTGGGCCCGTGGGTGGCTTAGTTGGTGAAATGACTGCCTTTGACTCAGGTCATGATCGCAGGGTTCTGGGATCGAGTCCCGCATTGATCTCCCTGCTCAGTGGGGAGCCTTCTTCTCCCTCTGCCTCCGCCCCTCCCCCTGCTTGTGCACTCACTCTCTCTGTCAAATAAAAAAAACCAAAATCTTAAAAATAAATAAACCTATTCTCTGTCATACAAATGGTTTTATTTTCCTCTGCAATTTCTATTTGACTTTCTTCCTCCCTCCCTCCCTCTCTCTCTCTTTCTTTCTTTCTTTTTCTCTCTTTTTCTTTCTTTGTTTTCACTTCTATCTCCTCTCCCCCTAAAAAAACCTCTTGTTTTTTTGAAAAAAACTCTTTTTTCCTGGTGAGCATGGTTACACTAAAGTCTGTGTCCAGGGGGTGCCTGACACCCCCCTGGGTTAAAGCCTCTGCCTTCGGCTCAGGTCATGATCTCAGGGTCCTGGGATCGAGTCCTGCATTGGGCTCTCTGCTCAGCAGGGAGCCTGCTTCCTCCTCTCTCTCTGCCTGTCTCTCTGCCTACTTGTGATCTCTCTCTCTCTGTGTCAAATAAATAAATAAAATCTTAAAAAAAAAAAGTCTGTGTCCAGGAACAGTGCTCTCTGATGTCATGGGTTTTCTCCACGGTGTGTCTGCTGGATTTTGTTAAAGTGGTCTTGTCTCCTCCCATGCCTGCTTGGTTTTTGCTGTGTGCCAATGCTGTATTTCCAAATTTTGTAGTATTATTTTGGTCCAGCTCTTAGTAGGATGGTCTCCGTGTGAATTTGGGAATGGAGACCGTTTCGGGCTGCTCTGAGAACCCTCAAGGGCCTGCTTATGCAGGTTCAGACTGGCTCCTAACTTAATCCCTGTGCAGCAGCTGCAGCCTGACTCTGTCCTGGACCTCGGAGGCTCTCCCCATGTCCTGGCCCCCCTCCCCGGCTCCTCCCCTGCTCCCCCCCACATCATTCCCTCTTCCTGCAAGACTTCGGTCTGATGCCACTGCCCCATGGGATCTGACTCTCTGACTGACCACTGAAGGTCACTTGTAGTCCCTTCTGTGCTTTATTTTTCTACAAAGCATTTTCATTTTGCCTGTGTGTCTGCCTTCCCTGCTGCAATGTCATCTCCCTGGGCTCTGGGGTTTTGACTGTTTTGTTCGCTGCTCTATTCCCAGTGCATACAGTCCCTGGCACATCGACAGCAATCCATACACATTTGCTGAGTGATTAAATAAGTGTATGGATTATGTTGACCAACTTCTTGGTGTTTGGATAAATGAAATGTATCGACAACAGAAATATTTTCCCTAAATGGTAAAAATTTCAAGAGGAATATAATGAAGGTTGGTGTTCAAATACTTTTGTGCAACAGTTCCTTAAAGTCATGGTAGAAATTAAGTGTAACTTGGCTAATATAAGCAAGTATTTTTGAAAGAACTCTTCAGAAAACTAAAACAAGGTTTTTCTTTAATTTTAAATTTATCATAAGCTATGTGCCATCTAATTTGCGTAGAGAAATCAGTGCTAATCTATGGAAATGTCTTATTAAGTATTTCTTTGTTGAATCTAACATTTGGATCTTCATGCAAAGATACTAGGATTGTCTTTAGATTATTCCAGCAAGATTTATAATGATTTTTTTTTCTACCAAAAATTCCTTCAAGGGCACAAGAGATAAATTTATACTTCTAACAACTCCAAGACAAAGGAGCTGTTCAGATATATTTTTAAGCTCATGTGTTTTATCCTAAACATTTATGAAAATTTATAGGTTACTCTGTAATAAACCTGTGCTTATTTCATTTTTATTTTTAAAAAAGATTTTATTTGTGTTTTTGAGAGAGAGAGAGATTATGAGAGAGAACATGAGCAAAGGGTAAGGGCAGAGGGAGAGGGAGAAGCAGATTTCCCCCTGAGCAGGCAGCCTGATGCGGGACTCGATTCCAGGACCCTGAGATCATGACCTGAGCTGAAGGCAGAGACTTTAACCCACTGAGCCACCCAGGCGCCCCCCCGTGCTTATTTTAATATAAAAATAATACTGCATATTTGTTGCCATCTGGATAAAAACAATCTTTGCTATTACTCCACTGGGTTGTTTTACAAGAATACTATTAATGATTATTAACTTCAGGAACTTCTCCTGAATTAAAGAGGCTTGGTTCTCCATATCGAGTTCTACCATTTACCTGTGACAATACTTTGGAGGCTGGAGCTCACAGGAGCGTGGATACGCATGGTGACAGACCTCCTCCATCCCACCCACCACCACTCCCTGAACAGGGGGTCTAGAGTGCAGTCGGTAGGTGGTGTTGGGCGGGATTTGCAGACTGCTGTTGGCGGACATTTCAATGAACTCAGTTGCTTGAGACGCATGGAGTCTGAAGAGGCTCTGACCCACCAGTGGCCCATTTCTACTCCTTCAGGAAGATGCGTGCTGGGGCAGAGGACAGCCGATGCTCTGCTTATCACCATCCTGAGGTTCCCATCATGCAAACGCAAACCAGGGTCCAAGATGACTCAGGGCCCTAACCTCCGATTCCCTGGGTCCGACTCTTGGATTTCATGTTTGTCGCCAGGACCTTGCCGTGGGCTGTAAAGTGGTGTCTTCAGTGTGGACTCAGACTGTTCCGCGTTGAGCACCAGATGCTTTAAATATGCCGCTAGTGCAAACAGAGAACTTGTGTAACCCACCCAGATTTCTTTTTCCTGAGGAAGAGAAAGAAAACTTACCTTGAGGTCGAAGTGCAGACAAACCAAGCCTCTGCCCAGCAACAGCCTCAAAATCACTTTCTACTTCACTTAATGTTTTTCTCCAAAGATGAGTATTGGGAGCATAGATGCTTATTAATTATCATCATCACCTTTTTCTCATCATGTCAAATATGCTGAGAAAGACCGAAGACGAGTTCCTTTAGGGGAGCTGCTCTTATTCGGTGACGTGAAGCACCAAAGAGTCGGGGTGCACGGCCGCCGCGGTGGGGGTGTCTGTCCTCACGTTCTGCCTAGAATGCTTCAAGATCTCTTTGGAGGACATTAATATGCATCCTACAACCGTGTCAATAGGGGATCTTTTTCAGCTTGGCTGCTTCTTATTAACCCAGAGCTGATTGAGCCCCCGCTAAACGGCGGGGCTCCTTCTGCGAGTACATGGGCTTCATCTTCTCAGGCAATTTTGCAAACTGACCTTGAGGGAAACTTTAAGCAGATTTCAGGGCCTTGTTTGACTTTTCATTATTACCATGCTTATACAGGATCTCTCTGTCTCTCTTTTGTTGCAAAAGATCCTGATGATTTCCTTTCCAAATCTGTATGGTTAGTTTCTAAATACCCACCAAGAGCAGAGCAGTTACTGCCGCTGAGAGCATGAGGGGGAGATGCCACGGTTTAGGGTCATTTGCATCTCTCCAATGACAAAAGCAGTATTTTCAGTGTGAACTGAAATGTCTAGTCGGATTGTCCTGGCTGTAGGTTGGGCTGAGTGTCACCTGGGGTGGGGGATTCGCGTGGGAGTCCGGCTGCTTTGCCTTCAGATATGCCACTCAATGACCTCAGGTGTTCTGAATTTCTCTAATGAAGTTTTTTTTTAATTCACTGCTTTTACACTTGTAGTTCAAAACTCCTGTTTTTATCTGTGTTTACATGTTCCCAGTTGAACACATGACTTTTATTTTTTTTAATTTATTTTTTTAAAGATTTTATTTATTTATTTGACACAGAGAGAGATCAGATCACAAGTAGGCCAAGAGGCAGGCAGAGAGAATGGAGGAAGCAGGTTCCCTACTGAGCAGAGAGCCCGATGCAGGGCTCGATCCCAGGACCCTGAGATCATGACCTGAGCCAAAGGCAGAGGCTTTAACCCACTGAGCCACCCAGGCGCCCCAAACACATGACTTTTAAACAGCTTTGCAGGAATGGATGGCCAGGCAGTAATGTGTGGTACCTGAAGGCTGGATGACAAGCAGCCCCCTCGTGGGAAATGTGCCACATGACCCTCCTCTGAACACATGAGAATCCCCTTAGATTTAATGTGGAGACTGAAGAACCTCAGCGAGGTTTGTGGGGTACCTGAGCTGGGAACATTTGATTAGCACCAAATTGGTAGTTCTAGGACATTGGGGTCTGCTCCAGAGTTGTGTTGGCTGTTGAGCCGTAAGAAGTTAAGTATTCTTGGGGCACCTGGGTGGCTCAGTCGGTGAAGCATCTGCCTTTGGCTCAGGTCATGATCCCAGGGTCCTGGGATCGAGTCCCGCATCAGGCTCCCTCTTTGGAGGAGAGCCTGCTTCTCCCTCTGCCTCTCCCCCTGCTTGTGTTCCCTCTCACTATGTCTCTCAAATAAATAAAATCTTTTAAAAAAGTAGTATTCTTTGCCATTTTGAGAAAAAAAAGGAAAAATGAAAGAGGTCAAAACTGAGCCAAAGTAAATCTTACAAGAATTCCTAAAATTACCAACTGTTTAAAAAATAAATGTAATTGTATAGACCTTCAATTCGAGGTGAATGTTTGTGCCTCTCCTGTGACACTTCACGGGCTGGTGGTGAAGCCCCAGGGCTGTGAGCATCTCAGGCTGGTCCCACTGGGTCCGCTTGCCTCTCCTCCACCGTCCGTCGTGACGTAGATACTGTCCCCTCTTCAGGTAGTCTTGTTTGGCATTATTAGTTTTTATGGGATTAAAGATATGGACATCTGTTAAATGGGGCTACAGGCCATGGGATGCAGTGTGGCGTGTCGAGAGAGCTTAGCTGTGTCATTGAGCTGAGTTCGAATCCTTGCCCTACGTCACTAGACAGAGCACTGCAGCAAGTGAGTTTCGAGGAGTCTGTTCCCACATCTGTGAATGGAGATTGTTGGTCGGTGTGATGCTGAGAAGGATGAGTGGCTGAGTGATGCTCCCCTGTTGTGGCTGATGTAGTCGCTCTTGGGTGCCGAGTCCTCCTTGCGCCATGCAGACCGGGCCCCCCGTGGGCTTGCCTCCCAGCATGACCACCCACAGGCCCACCCTCGCCCAGAGTCAGCTGTGGTTTGGGTCCGGGGACCCTGTGATGCTGCGCATGACACGGGGTGGCCTTTCGAGCAAGGACAGTGGTGAGGAAATCCTGTCTTGCTGGTCTTGTTGTCTTAGCTCTCGGGATGGTGGCGAAGGACTGACCCCTTCCACGATGGAGCAGCCCTGGGGATAGCAGTGTGAGGTGAAATCCTAAACGATGGCACCATTTGGTGTTTCTGGACAGACTCTGTGACCCTGTCTCAGATGGCCTCGCTGAGGTGTGCTGGCTTTGACTCTAAGTCCCCTCCCTGGACGCACGAAGCCCCTGGACTCTAACATGGTCCCAGGGATGTGAGGACGGGTAACAGAGGCTGACACAGCTTAATTTCGGACCCACTGCCTGAGTGCCATGCGTCTTCCTGCAGCAGCAGAGAGGTGGCTCTTGGTACGGGCTCTGGGATCCTGGAACAGGAAGGCCTGCGGTGTAGCAAAGCGCAGACCAGGGTGGCCGCCCAGCCTAGCAGGGGAGGGTCGTCTGTGGTACCCTGAGCTGGCGGGTTCTCCCCGGAGCGGCAGAGTCGGTGAGTCCCAGACAGAGAATACACGTGCGGGTGTGCCCTTCAACACTTGCTCAGTTCTCGCTCCCACCCCCACGCGCACTAGTAACACCCTGATTTTATAACTTAGAACAATTTGAGAATCCTGGGAATAAATCCTCGGCCCACGTCTGAACTGCAACACTCAACACCTCCTTTATTTTCCTATTTCTCTCTCAGGTGACCTGGTCTAAGACTAAAGCCAGCCAGCCCTGCTGCTTCCCAGGAAAGCTGTTCCTACTTCTTCAAGACACCTGCCTGGGGTTGCGGGGCGGCCTCGGGCAGTCCCTTGGGGTGCCGTCCTGCCTGAGCAAGGGAGTCCCCCTCCACACACGCTGTTCCCCCCAGGCCTCTGGTGAGGCTCATTCGCAGGAACTGGGGAAGGGTCTGTGGTGCAGACACCCGTGGTCACCACCGGCATTCACCTCCCAAATGCCGAAAGCAGGACTCAACCCTTCCTAGTGTGCAGAACACGATGGATTCCAAAGCGCTCCCTGGCCATGTGACTCTTGATCCTTACTCCAGCTATGTGCTGGGTGGCCGAGGGGTTGGCTGTCCCCATTTTGCAGCGGGGACACTGAGGCTCCGAAGGTCTGGTGCTACGGACACAGGCAGTGCGGAAAGCTAGGAGTACACAGGCCCAGTGCTTGTGGGACTTCCTTGCTGCCTCGGACATGTGCCTCCTGGATGCCTTGTGCGAGGAGGGCCCGGGGACCCTGCGTCCTGCCACCACTCAGGGCGGCCTGTAGGCCTGCATCGTCTGCCCTCCCTGTTACTGCTACCGACCCCCTGTTGTCCTTCAGAGACGCCTCCCGCGGAGCAGAGCTGGACGGGTAAGTGGTCCTGGTGGCCACGCATGTGACGGTGATGCCATGATGTGGTTGTGGGCTGCGTCCTGTTCTGCGCCCACCTCACCGTGCTGCCTGGTCCTCCATTTGGGATGCATGGTAGCCTCCCTCTCTCTTACCATAATTTTGTTCGCTACATCTTAAATAGCCAGTGACCAGTGGCCAACGTGGGTAAAAACGGCCCGAGTTAGGATGCGTGGGGCCGGCCGACGGGAGGGCACTAGCCACGTGTCTATGGGGACAGAGTTCTCTTACCGCTGAGGAGGGGCCGGTTGTGCCTGTACGAGGTGGGCAGCTGGCCGATGTCCTCGGTGCGGTGGCTCATGACCCGGGAGAGGTGGCCGGTGTGGTGCAGACTGCCCACGATGATGCTGTGCAGATACACAGGCTCGATGAAGTGGCAGAGCAGCGCTCCCTGCAGGCCCAGCACGTTCCACCTGCAAGGAGAGGGGGTCAGTGCGGTGGGGGGCCAGCGCCCGTGGCCCCAGAGCACCTCCCTCCCCACCCCCAGGGGGCTGGCCATGCTCTGCCCCTGCCGGCCTTCTCTCCCCGCGGCAGTGTCGCCCCATCCAGCGGGCTGAGCAGCTGCCGGCCCCTCATTGCTGCGCGTGGCTGTGGGGGGGGGCACTGATTTTAATGGACGAAAATGAGTTGTTAGGTGGAGTGGGAGCTATGTATTCTCTCAGGGACTTGAAATTAAAAAAAAAAAAAAAAAGAAAGAAAGAAAGAAAAAAAAAAGACACTCTGTCCCCAAAGTGAATCTGAATTTTTCTTTAGGTTAGTGGGCAAACATCAGATATGGAGTTTGTTTATTTTGGTTTAGGGCAAACTACTTTCTTCTCCTTTTGTCCTCAGCAGTCAGAATGACCTGTTGTGTCACTAAATGGCATTAATAAATGACCCTGTTTTGCTCTGAGGAGGATGTTGGTTTTAGAAGCAGACCAGACACGAAGGACAAGGCTGTCCTTCTCTGAAACAAATGCAGCCCCGGGCAAGTGTTTTTGCTTCTGCAAGCAAAGATGACAGCGGGGTTTGGAGATTTTTTTCCCCTCAAATTGGGTGGTACAAGGTTACATGGATCTGTTTGAGGCAGCATTTCGTGGTTTCTGCTGTAAATAACGTGTTTAAAACCCAGCCTCCATCAGCGGCGAGTGTTATGCAGCTAATTTCTTACATCATTGTTCTTTTCATTAATTAACATTTCTCCACTGTTAGAGCAATTATTGTGGTGCCTCCATGCCGTACATTTCTTTTCATGATTAATAAGGAGTCATTATATTTCCCTTTCCTGAAGCAGTCAATTAACGCAGAATCCTTTCCATTAATTACCGAATGGTTAAAACCAGCATGGCCTAACCTGGAGAGCAATCTGCTCCGGGAACCTGTGACACCAATTGCTTTAAAAAGTTCTCTTTAAATTTTATTCCGAAAACACAAGCAATTTAGCTGGTGATATTAATTTGCCTCCGAAGCATTGCGGTGAATGAGAGACATGTTTTAATCTCATGCAAGAAAAGGCAGCCATCTGGCGGGCGAGGATCGAGAGAGCGAGTCTCCTACTCTCTTCGCAAACGCAGGTCATTAAAGTAATGTGTTCATCTACATAAAACTCAAATGGAATATAAAAGGTAATATTTATATACAAACAATTTAGTCCTACAATTTAAACAGTCATTGGTTTTATGAAACATTTACTTTAGTCTATCAGATTTGCATAACTTCACTTAAAAAAATAATTGTGGTCATTTCTGTAAGTCACATCATTTCTTTCAGAAAGGACTGAAACGGCTGTCCTTTGGAGATATATGTATGTATATAATTTTACCAAAGCAGAGGTTAGTGAGTTTTGAAGGAGTGGACTTTCTGAAAGCAACACAAGAACTTCTAACTGATTGCAGGGACCTGTCACTTGGCGACACGCCTCTGTCCAGACTTCCGCTCTGACAGGCCGACCGGGGTGCTCAGGAGGCTGCCTGTCTGTCCCTCACTTCCCACGGATGAAGTACAGAATTTCAACAAATTCCTGGAGAGGAGTTGTTTTTGTCTTTTTGTTTTTGTTTTTGTTTTTTCCTGCTATGTGAGCTTTTCGTGGAAGGAACACCGATGTTTGTGAGTGTTGACTCAGGGGTTAGGTTCCTTCCCCTAAATCTGAGACCAGTACCAGAGAAGTGAGGAAAAATCTTCATCTAGTATTTTGGACACCTCCTTTTTGGATTTGAGGGAACTGGAAAAGTATGCCAAGAAGAAGAGAAAGAGCAAGTTTAGTAGTAAGTCTCTTTCACTGTGAAAGTTTTCGGTATTTGTTTTTTAAGTGTACACTTGATTCCTGATCACCAAAGAGGATTTCTTGTGTCTGCATGTGTGGGTGAGCACAGGGGCTCCCTCAGCGAAGGGCACTGGTGCCGTCAGTCTGCAGGGACGAGGCTAGGTTACCGGCAACGGCCAAGGGTTCTGTGATGCCGGCAGCCCACGTATGTCCTATCTCTGATTATTAGTGAAGTATGAATTAAAAGCAGAGAAACGGAGACATTTCCCCCATCGATAACAAAGCACTTGCCTGAAGTATGCCAAGTCTTGAACAATAAAATTAGTATTCCCAGAAGAGAGAGTGCTGTCCTTTAGGCCTTTCAGGTGTCGGCTTTGAACAAAACTTCTGGAACATATTTGAGTGGCTCTGATTCTGTGGGATTGTCTAAAAACAAATAACTTCTATATCTGGCTTCTCAGCAACCTTTATAATAAAGAGAAAACCAAACTTCTTCTTGTCTTGCTTTATGAGTTGAAACTTATTCAGCTAAATGATCAATAAAACCAGATGTCTTCCTGAATATAAAAGGGAATTTTCAGCGTTCCAGATTGAGTGAAAATACCTCTCCTTTTGTTCAAACAGCTGATGTTTCTGCAATGTTGACAGAGAAGAAAAATCCCATGTCTGGTTTTCAATATAGATAATCCCTCAATACATATATTTCTGTCCGTTTGTCAATCATGGAAATACCAAAGATAAGTGGAGGAGAGATCTTGGAGAAAAGCTGCCTTTTTTAACTAAGAGATGTAATCTCCTTGCTTAGTTTGAATCTTGGCCTCTAAGAATCAGCGGAAACGGTCACAGGGATGTGCCATACCTCAGATGGTCACTACCAGTGTGCCCCTGGCACATAAGACAGGGGACAGTGATTTCCATTACGTGTTTTTGGACAGTTGGGGTTCTTGCCTGTTGCCTTTGCATCCTTGATGTGGCCCTTCAGGGTGATATAACTCTCCTAAATTTCAGTGAAGTCTATGGTACAGTCTTCAAGTACCATCAAAATATTTGATTATTTGGCATAAAACAGACACCTAGATCAATGGAACAGAGTAGAGAGCCCAGAAATAAACCCATGCTTATATGGTCAATTAATCTATGACAAAGGATCTAAGAATACACAATGGGGCAAGGACAGTCTCTTCCATAAATGGTGTTGGGAAAACTGGACGGCCACATGCAGAAGAATGAAAGTGGACCTCTTTCTCACACCATACACGAAAATAAACTTGAAATGGATTGAAGACTTGAATGTAAGAGTGATGACTTGGGTGAATCTTGAAGGTATTACTATCCTAAGTGAAATACGTCAGAGAGAGAAAGGCAAATACTGTATGATCTCACTTCTAAGTGAAATATAGAAAAGCTGAACTCATAGAAACAGAATAAAGTGGTAGTTCCCCGGGGGCTGAAGGACATGGGGGGAATAGAGAGATGTTGGTTAAAGCGTACGAACTTTCAGTTATAAAATAAATTAGCGTGGGGATCGAATTATAGCATGGAGACTGTATTTAGTAATACTGATTATATACTTGAAAATTGCTAAGAGTAGATCTTGAAGGTTCTCACCACAAAAAAAGAAATGGTAACTGTGTGACATGCTGGCGGTGCTAGCTAAAGCTTCGGTGGTAATCATGTTGCAATATGTAAATGTATCAACATCACTTTCCTCAATATTCTATGTCAGTTACATCTCAGTAAAGTGTGGATTGGGTTACATGTTTACTTCACTTTTTCCTTCATCTGTAGGACAATTTGCCCATTATCTGAAAGTATAACCATACCCAACTGGGAAGAATCCCCAGACTTTGCACCATCTGTAAAGTCCAAATTGGGGGGCAGGCGGTGTGATAGACACCCAGTGTTCACCATTCCTCCGGAATGACTCCAGCTCTGCAGACAGGAGCGGGTTTCCGGCTTTGGTGCACATTGGGCTCATGTGGGGGGCTCTGAGAATCTTTTGGTGCCGGGTACCCCCACATTCAGACGTCATGGGTCTGGGGTGCAGACCGGGCATCCGCCTGGCCAATGCTGCAGCGATTCTGATGCGAGACAGGCTGAGAACCTTCTGCAGTAAGGCGGTCGGCACAGATGTTGGAGTCAGAAGCTCAGGGCGAATCCCAGTCGTGACTCCAGTTAGCTGTGTTCCTTTTGACCCCTTTACTGCTACCCTGGACAACTTCCTACAGCAGTGGTCCTCAAAGTGTGGGGTCCAGACCGGCTGTATCTGTATCACCTGGGACTTGAGAGAAATGCACACTCGGGGCCCCACCTCAGACCTGCTGAGTCAGAAACTTAGGGCTGGCAGAGGGAGTTTCAGCAAGGCTTCCAGGTGATTCTCCTGCTGCTACACTTAGAACTGTGGGTCCCTGGGCCCAGTGTATGGTCAATAGTAATGTCTGCTTCTGCAGTCACTTCAAAGTCTGCAGGAGATGAACTACTCTACCAGTCTGGGGGCTGATAGCTCCCCCACTCCCTAGCCTCCCCAGTCCCCAGTCAAAAACCTTCTTCTCCCACCTGTTGACCGAGATGGGTAAGGTAATCAGGTAACGTTCCCGCACAAATGGCCCATCCCATTTCCAGTCTGCTCATGGGCCCTTTCCAAACGAAAGAGAAGGACCAGACCATGAACTCTTTACTCAGGAATGTCACTGCTGGATGCAGGATGCATCCCACGGATATACTCTCTGTAAAACGGCAGGATATAAGTCCAAGCAGTCATTAGAGACTCGTTGGCTATTGCAAAGCAAACAAAACATAACGAAAGGCCTGGAATCATCTAATGCCCTTTTAGTAGGGACTGGTTAAATAAATGATGGTCGATTCCTGGAAGAGCTTGGATATGGCCGCCCGCAGCCCGCCTGACAGCTGGGGACACGGTCACCATCTCCCGTCTGCACTGCTCTCTCCCCGACTGCTCTCCGGCCGGCTCCCTCTGACCGTTCCCCTCGGAGGCCATGACCAGCCAAGTTAGGGTACTCATTATTGCCATGGAAACCACATGTGTTGTCCCCCTGCCCTCGCTCACGCTACTAACTCCTTTTGGGTCCCAGCCAAGCAGTCCAGGAAGGTGAGCCCAGTCTCAGCCCACAGCCTGGCTGAGCTCCTAGCTGACAGTCGACACCAACTGGCCAGCTGTCCAGAAAGCAGCCCCTGCCCGAGTGGACACCGTGCGATGAAGCCCCATGCACACGGCAGGTTTGCACACAGCACACGCCGTGTGTTTCAGGCCACTCTGTTTGGGGACAGTTGTTACAGACAGTGGACCACTGTTGTGGAGTCTGCTGCGTGCTCTGGGGTGGCCTCTGGCTACTGGTAACTCCTCAGGATGTCTGTGTGTGTCATGGCGATCAGAGTCCCCTGGACGTCAGCACTGACTGCAGAAGCTGGGGGCACACGGGCCCTGGCGGTTGGGTTGCAGTCAGGACGATGTCCTGCCGCTTCGGGTTATTTTCAGCTTAAAGAAATTACTTCTACTTAACACACTGTCTCATCTCTCTTCTTTGAAACCTACCTGGACAGTGTCCTCTTTTGACCCAACGTTTCTGTCTGTATCTACCTCTGACAGACTTACAGTGTCAACATTCTTGCCAGACCAAGAGCAACATGGTGACTCGGTTATTCCGACTGTGTGTCTCCACTCTCGGTGCTGATGCGTGCACGGGGGCTGCTGTTTCTAGGATGCAGTGGGGTTTCCGGTGCTGATCGAGCTGCCTGTGGTGGTCCCCCCTTCGCCAGCTCTGGGCTCTGGCTGAGTCTCAGAGCTCTGGGCCCCATGGCTCTCTTGAGAGGGGCTGCTTTTGGCCCCTTGGTTCCTGGGGGACAAACATGACATGTCACTCTAGAGAACGCCTTTTGTTCCTTTTGCGAAGACGGAAACTAAGGTAAAGCTCTGGCCACTGTGTGTGTGCTCCGAGCTCCTTCTGTGCAGACCTGCGCTCGAGGCTGTCTCTTCTCAAGTCCCCTGACATGGTCTCCTTCCCTTTGGTCCCATCGTCAGGACCCCTACCACGTCCTGCTGACACTGTACTGTTCATGAGATGTCTGTGGCCTTGCCTTATGTGGCCACATCACCGACCCCTTTGTTTTCCTTGGACCAAGGTCTTGTCTCCTGTGGGGCCAACAAGATCTCCAGGTGGTTTTGCAGAAACTGAGCTTCCCAGATGTTTGCAGAGTCCGGGGCTGGACGGCAGGTTGCCATTCAGACCTGTGTTGCTTTAGGTACAAGCAGTGAGGCACCAGATACACAGTGTTTGTACTGGAAAGTGTTTCTGAAGTTATCACTGGAGATTCTGTAAGACTGGGTGCGGGCAGATTGCCACCAGGTCTTTGGTGCAGGAAGCATAGCAGGATTATTGAGTCGAGCATCCTGGGGTGAGAACCTGGGGTGGGGTGTTTAGGAAAGACCTCTTTTAAAAGGACCTGTATTTCAAGAATGGAAAAATGAGCAAAACTTTCACTTGATTTCCGTCGAGCTGGTAACATTCAAATGGAGGACGACCACCAGTAGATCTGGGGGGGCGGGTGGGCTGGTGGTGGGAGCTGAGAGGCGCGGCCCACGGCTGCAGTCAGAAGGAAAAAGTCACTCTTCACCGTCTGAAATCTGAGTTTAGAAGTCAGACAGTGCCCGACTCCCCAGAGAACAGCTATAAGTTTTTACAGTTCATTTTTATGGAAAAAGTTTTAATCTGTTCATTTAAAGACACATTGCAATCAATAATCAAGCTCAGGTACTTAAAATTAGAAACCATATCTAAAGGAACATTAGTTCCAGAAGATTTAGATTTTTATGTGCCACTCAAATTTGATTCTTGCAGGCAAAGGCAGAGCGCTCTGCTTTGCCTTCCCTCCTTCCAGGAGACCGTGTTCGCCCACGGGAGAACGTGTGGATGGGTGACCCGCAGTGGGAGAAGCAGACCACGCATTCGGGAAAGCGCGCCGTGACAGTTCTGTTACTGCGGACCCTCCTTGTCTCACGGAGCTGCGGCACCTGCGCTGTTTCATCTCTTGGAAGAGAGATCGGGGTGCTCTTCGGTGCACTGTGCCTATCTCAGTCTGTGCTGCTGAAGGTCGGCTTCATGGATGCCATGAAGTGGCTTCCTCTCTGTCGTGTCGCTCGGTCTTCACCGGGGTATGGATGGTTGTGTTGTGGGAATTGGCTTTACTATGACTTTATTTGGTTCCGTGATTTTCCAAGGACCACACAAGTTGGGCTAAGCAAGTACCGCCTCTCATCTCCTGGGGTCTGGTCTCCTGGGGTCGCGACAGCACACACCACAAACCAGGGGCTGGAATCCATAGCCACGAATTTTCTCATGGGCCCGAAGGCCAGAGTCTGAGGTCAAGGTGTGGGCAGGGCTCCACTTCATCCAGAGGCTCTGGAGAAGCTGAACCAGGCCTTTCTCTGATCCTTGCAGGGTGGAGGGGTGCTGCTGGCCATCCTTGGTGTTCTGCAGCATGTAGACAAGTCACCTTCTTGTCCCTGGGTCCCCTCTTACAGGGACACACGTGGCTGAATTCAGAGCCAATTGGAATCGTCCCTCGTGCTTGCTGAGTGCCAACACGTGAGGGCACTTTCGCAGGTTCTGGCTGTGGGGACGTGGACATACCGATTCGGGGGCCACTGTTCAGCCCAGGGCATCTGCTGTGGCCCATGGGGAGGTCCCACCCCGTTTCATTTACGAGAACCTACTGTTTACCCTCTACCGTGGGTGGACTCTGTGACCCCCATAGGGGAGTATATCCGGTGCAAAGCTTTTGTGTAAGGACACCATGGGCTCTATCACTCACAGTAGCTGTCGGGGGGCATCATCCCAGATGCCCGGGGGCAGGGAGCCGGGCCGATGGATCGCCCCGAGGCCTGAGCTCCATGGGCCCTGAAGGCGCTGCACCCCGCCGGCCGTAGGGATTGCAAGTGTGCCCCGGCAGCGAGTGCGGGAGGAGTGGACACTGGCCACTGTTTTCTGTTCCTGCTGGGGTGTCGCTAGTTGTTTCTTTTCTGCTTTTCACCTTTTTCTCGTATCTCTTCGTTGCGTTTGACTCTGTGATGGGGGAGCCTCCATCCACACGACCGCACTCTCCGGGCTCTTCTTTGGCGATCGGGGTGTGACGGGTTGGTCTCCTGCTTCTTGCTCAGTTGCCCACTTTGTCTGCAGGCGGCAGACCCCCAGCATCGGACTTCGTGGGTCGCCCACCGTGGGGAGCCTCACGGTTGGGTTTGGTTTGCGGTGCAAGGCTGGTTCACCCACGAGGGACTGACTCTCCCTGACTGGAGCATTGGGACTGGGTTTTATCTTCAAGATAGCATTTCTGCCATTTCTACGGAATCTACAGGGAAATGATTTCACTTTCGAAAGAGTTTGATGACCCAAGAATTTTCGTGGTGATTGAGGACTCTGTTCCTAACAAAAGAAACCAGATGTTGTTTTGTGCTATGTTCAATGTCAGTATTATTTTTAGGGGGAAAATATTTAGGCGTGTCCCCACTGCGAGGTCCTGGGTGTCTTTTCCCATCCACGGGGCAGCAGAGAGCTCTCGCGTGACCCAGGATGCCCTGGTCTGCAGTGTTTGGCCCTCCAGCTTTGGGGGGCCTCTGACTTCCCACTGCATAGGACACCCCAGGCGTTACTTTCAAAGGGAGTGGAGCGTGACCTCAGTGGGCAACTGGGGGTGCCATGCATGTTCTGAACAAAGCCTTCAAGAACGCTGACTTAGTTAGTTGTGCTGACTCATGCAGTATGCGCCCCCGCCCCTGCCCCGACAGGCTTCTCTAGCCACAGGTCCCATCCTTTTGACAGGAGTTTAATGACAATGATGTAACCATGCCAGCAGCTGCCCTGTTCGATTGGACAGTCCCCTCAACTTAGAGAAACCAGGTCTGCATCTGTGGCTGGGCCCTCTCTGCTCTCTGTGTCCTGGGTCTGGCGCCTAGCCAGCCGCCCAGGCTATGTGGTTTCTGCTGGCTCTCCCAGTGCGCCTGGGACCAACCTGCGCTGCCCCAGGCCACAAGAGCCCTATCCTCCTGACTGTGGGGGCCTCACCATCCTTCCACTGGGCACAGGACTTAGGTCCATTGCTTCGGGCGCCCCCGAATGCCCCTTCATGTCTCAGAGTGGCTGTGTGAGTGTCACGTCCATGGGCATCTGCCAAGCCCAGCAGCGTGTTCCTGAATCTCCGGGAGGGCCCAGGGAGGACACACGGGTCGTGCACAGAGGCAGATGGGCAGTCTCAAGGTGATGCAGGGCGGGGTCCCCCTCTCCCACGCTGAACAGGTCCTCCTGCGGCAGAACCTCGGATCCCGGAGGGGGCCGCCGAGATGCTGTTCCAGGTGGCTGAGGGACCAGGCTGGGTGACAGCCCCCAATCCACCTCATGGAGGAGGAGGGTTGCCTGTGGAGAGAGAGAAGTGACCCAGCCTCTCTCTGTGATGAGAGCATTGCTCTCATTCTTACAGGATTCCCAGAGAAACAAAAAGGTCTCGTGTAGGAGACTCGTGTCACTGGCTGTTGGAGGGATTGACCTTCTTTGTAGTGAGGCTCTTGTCTCCAGTGGAGACCTGGGGCAGTCAGGGATGCAGTCTGTGCCCTGTTCCCTGCTCCCCACGAACAGACCCACTGCTGCTGCAGGGGGGAAGCCGGAAGCTGAGGCCGCAGGGCTGAGAAGAGCAGCTGGAAGGATACGAAGGAAGTGTGAGGAATTGTCCAATGGCTGGAATCCAGGAAGTGTGTTCACGATGTTTTATGGCTCATTTTAAACCACTGTAAAAATCTGAAGCTTTCTATAACATGTTTTGCCGTAAACCTGTCTTTACACCATCTCACCACCGACGATGTAAAATGATAGCCATTGTTATTCATGAACTTGCACTCAGAACGTCTGTGGTGCTCTAATTTATATTGTGTGGGTGTCATTGATCCAAAACGCGACACCTGTGTATTGCTCTGGATCTCCGGGAGGGAAATAATGGAGCTGTGTTGGTTCAGAGCTTTCGATAGAGCCGCTGCCTTCGCGATTCACAGATATCGAGGGGGATTTACAAAGAGAAGTACAGATTTGTCTCGTGGATGCACTTCTCTGCCTTAATTAAAGATACACGTTTATTCATTGATGTTCATCTAAATAAACTCACCTGCGCTAGGTGGTGAGGTCTGATTCTCCATCCAGCCTGCCTCTGTTCTTAGAGAAAGTTCTACGTCACCACGTGGACGTGGCTTGTGGGTCCCAGCAGCGCCTGGGCTAAGACCCTTGGCTGGTCCCTGGGGAAGAGCATCCAATGGGATGCACCTGTGCGTGCCGCGTGGGGGGCGCAGAAGCCGAGGGGGTTGACCCTCATCAGAGGGACGGCCAGCGCGTCCGAGAGGCCCCACGTCTTCCCCGCTGGTTTTCCACAGTGACTGCTATGAGTTTCTGGATATTTGCGGATAACTGTCCTCAGCTCCCGCTGGCTCCTGTCACCTGCTCCCTGTCGGCTTCACAAACGTCCCCTGCACAGATGCTGGGGGACCTCTGTCCCCCCGCCCCCCCTCTGTTTCTCTTGCGAGCACCGCTGTGATGTGGCGCTCTGGGTGGGGGGCAGGCAGCCCCACGGGACCCACGAGTGACCTGTCAGACTCTGTGGGGACAAGCTCACCTGAGCGGGGCAGGTGGAAGCCAGATGCCCTCAGCCGTGGCTGGGGGTGAGCACCAAGAGTTCCCACGGGGAATCTGGGTTAGAGAGAAAGCGTGTAATTCCCGGGGGAGGGGTGCTGAGTTTAGGGGTTCGCTCTGTAAGAGGAGAAGGATGAACACGTGACGACCGCGTGGTCAGTTTCGGGCTAGTGGAGGCAGGAACAGGAGGGGACGAGGCCGGAGGCTCCGAGGAAGGCGAGAGGCACAGGCGGGGTCGGAAGCAAGGCAGCTGCCCCTGTTGCGGTGGGGGCGGGGAGAGGTGGGACACAGTTGCGAGGGGCAGAGTGGGGAGTGGCCTCCCGCCTTCACATACACGCCAGACAGGCTCCTGTTGGGCTCCTGCCTCGTGTGCTCATTTCATCTTGAGTGAGATGACACACATGTTATTTCCCGTCTCTGTGACTTGACAGGTATGACTCTGATGTGTGCTGGTAACAGCCAGCTCTCAAAAAAAAAAAAAAAAAAAGGCACCGATTTGCAGCCTCTGCCAATTTCTGGGGTATAAATACCACCGCTGTGGCCAGTTTCATGCGGCTGGCACGAAGCCCCGAGCACGGATTTGGGGCCGGACCCGTGGTGGCTGGGCATTCCATGCACCTCCTGCATCCGGACACCAGGTGTGTAAAACAAGAGGGAACATAAGTTAGCAGGCGGTGAGTTTTGAGTATTTTTCGCCTTTGTTTTTCATATAACTTTTTTACTAGTAAGTTTTTGTCATTTGGCTCTTAATGACAACTGTGTTTAACAGTCTGCTTTCAAAATTGCCTGATGACAGCTGGCTCTCGTGGGCTGAGTTGACTCCAGCAGCCATGCGTGGATTGGAGAGCTGAGGGGTCCTCCTGGGAGGAGGGACGTGACTCCCACATCCGTGTGCTCAGAGAGAAGATAGGGGTGGGGGCAGGAGGACGGGGGGGGAGGGCTTGGAGGGGTGAGTGAGGGGGGCCGTGCTACCAGATGTGGGGAACGGAGCTCAGCGCGTGGAGAGAGACTGACGGTGGGGCTGCAGTCCTTCACCTCCTGGGTCCGTTCAGGGAGAGAGAGCTGTCCTTCCAGCCTGCCCAGAGCCATTGCTATCCCCAAGCATGCAGCGTCCTGCTCAGAGGCTGTCTAGGACCGTTCTCGAAGCAGGGTACTGTTTGAAAGCTGGGCTTTTGTTCCTGCAGGAGATTCACAGAGAAAGGGCAGAGCCTGACTCGGGGGCACACCTGTCCTCAGCCAGCATCGCGTGGGGCATCTCCTGGGTTTAACTGACTGTCTGTCGACGTGTAAGATCCCACAGACAATGAAATTGCAGGGCTGCAACATTAATTCACTTCATTTTTCTAGGGGCTCAGAGAGTTAATTTAGAAAACCGATGTGATCTTCGAGCAGCGAGAGAATTTCCGTTAGGTGAAAATTGCCCCTTTTTTCCTGCTTCATGAATAGATGAGAATATTAAAAAGGAGGAATACATTTTCTTCTGAAAGATGAGCTGCTTGACGGGCCTTTCCCTTTGATGCAGAAATCAGTGCTTTGATTTATTGTCGTTAGGCCGTCTTGTTGCTTCTGCGGGCCCGGAGCAGAGTTGCAGCCAGGGAAGTAAATGGCCCTGTTTCTCCTGTAGCTGTTGGCTGAGTCCCCAGGAGAGCTCGGTTTGCCCCTGAGCCCGACATGTCTGAGGAGGCAGGGACCCCAGTGTGTGGGGCCTGCTGTGGCCACCCCTCGCTCTGCCTGGCCTCGCCCCTGCCTGCTCTGGCCAGCCCTGCTCTTGGCCTCCCAGGGAGAAAGCCTGCGAGTTTTGCTCCTGCTGGAGGCCCAGCGGCAAAGGCCTGCAGAGCAGCGAGGGTGTGCCCGGCTCTGAGTTAGGTGCAGTTTGCGTAGTGAATGGGCAGACAGTCCTGCCTCCTGGGAGTCCACGTGCCAGGGAACCACACATGGGAGGTGTACCTTCCCTGGCCCCGTGGCCCCCTGCGCCCGGCCTCCAAGTCCATCCCCTGCACAGACTCTGGCCCGTCTTGAGCCTCAGCATCCCCCCCCCCCTTAACCTCGCCCTCCTGTTTCCTCTTGCAGAACTCCCTCGGGTTCCAACCCCAAGCCCTTCCAGGCCAAGGATCTTGGGGGCAGTCATGTGACTGGAAGTAGCGGTGGGGTGGGGCTTGCCCTGAGAACGCAGTATTTTTAGTTTATAGATTACAGATTAATCCATGTATCCAAGGGTCCAGAAGAAACTCTGATTCCCTCTCAACAAGGCTTTCCATGACCAGCATGGTATTCTTGTCACCCTCAGGGTGGCTTTGGGGCCGTTGGGGCAAAGTCTTGCTCACTGGGGGCCTGGATGGCTTCCAGACCTCGGTGACAGGAACGCTTCCCAGTGGGAGCCCCAGTGAGGCTGGCACATGTGGGGGAGCCCAGGAAGGGGGTGGTGGTGGTGTCACCAGCAAGGGGGCCTCTCCCTGGAGAGAAGGTGTCTTTGAGGGGCACCTGTGTGCCCTTTTGCAAATCTCTCATCCTCCTGCTGGCTCCCCATTGAGACCCTTCAAGGGGGGCTTTTGAGGTTCCTTCTAGGAAGAGATTCTCTTATGGTGTGGGGAGGGCTTCCACCCGGCTGGCGGTACAGGAGGACACGTTTCCTGGAAGGCCTGTCGGTCTTTAGGAAACAAGAAGAGGTCTGACAGGGGCACCCCATAGTCTGAGAGGTGAGGGACCCTGGAGAGCTGCCCAGGGGAATGGGTGGCCCCCAGGGCAGTGCTTAGCAATGGTGCACCTGGAAAGCGCCGTCTGGCTCCCGATGGACCAGCGGGCCAGGCTGGTGGTGCCCGAAACCCTGACGTGGACTGAAGCTCTTCTGCACTAGGGCTTGCTGGCGGTGGCAGCTGGGAGCAGCCGGCTTGTGCTCAGTGGAGCACGTGAAGCGGGGAGTGTGTCCCATGACCTAGGATGGGCCCTCCCACCCATGGATGCCTTCCCCGTTCTGCCCTCGCTCAGCCCTGCCTGGCCGCAGCCACCTGGGCAGTGGCGAGAAAGGGGCTGTTACCTGGCGATCTTGTCTGTGCAGGACATGGTGATGAGCTGCTCACCCAGCAGGACGCCGTCCCATGTCTGCACTGCGCTGGGGCCCCGGACGGGGACGGTCCCTTCCCCAGACTCGATCTTCGTGCGCAGGTGCCTGCGGAGCTTCCTGACGATGTGCTTGCTGCTGTTCACTAGGAGATAAGAGGTGACCATGAGCCTGTTGGTGCAGAGACCCGGGAGTCCCCACCTGGAGCTGTGTGGGTGGTGGGACAGGTCCCCACAGACATCTGCAGGGGACAGCTGTTGGGCTGGGGAGGCGCAGACGAGTGCCGTAGGGGAGGGGAGGGGCTGGTGCAGAGCTGCGCTCCAGAACACCCCCTCTAGACCGGCCCCTGACTTCCCCTAAAGGCCCAGGCCGTCAGGGTCAGAGGCTCTGTGGTCCCGTGGCCTCTGTCACAGCCGCCCTGTGGCCAGAGCTTGTACGGACAGCCCAGGGAGCGAGCGCAGCTGCACTCCACACACTACTCGTGGACGCTGAGATGAGAGTGCCAGGCTGTCTGCGTGCTATGGCACGCTGCTCTCTGCACCTCTTCCAGCCATCTAAAGATAGTTCCGGGACCATCTGGAAAGGCCATGGTGGGGTCTGGCCTGAGGGCTGTGCTCTGTAGACCCAGGAGAGATTTTCATCCCTGCTGCATTATTTCATAGCTCCATAACCTCGGAGAGGTACTCATGACCGCTGTGACATGATCGTAAACTTGGGCTGATAATGGTGCCTGTCTCCTGGGCCGTGTGGCCGGATGAGCTCAGAGAGGCACGTTCAGCGGGGCGTCTGCTCTCACCCAGGGTCTGTAGGACAAACAACCAGATGGAGCCCATGAACTGGTCCCTGTGGACCCTTCATGCCCTCATCCCCTGTTCTCCTGCTTTCCTTCCCAGAGCCCCCTCAGCGTGCGTGTATGCACGTGTGCACACACACGTGCGTGCACACACACACAAACACTGTGCACCCCACACCCCACAGTTATTTGGAGAATTAGCATGAACAAAGTTCATTTAAACAAAGTTTTAAAGAAACAAAGTTTCCTTGAAAAAGAACTTTAAAAAAGTTCTGCACGTTAAGTCTGGATTATATCGGAATATGGAAATGGTTAAATGCATTGCACACAAATGATATTTAATATAGTGATCCCAAAATTTACATACATATGCTGACGTGGATGGATACTAAAGATATTTTCTTTAAAAAGCTTCGATATAAGTTTTGAAGTTGTGGAAATAGGATTTCTGCCTTATTTATCCTTACTGAAGGCATCGAATAATAACATGTGGATTTATATGTGCACCTTCATTTACAGATCTCAAATAATTGACAGTATATTTTCTTTGTTCCTAGGAACTGAAGTTCTTTCACATCATTTCCATAGTTCCAAAAGTCCATGTCTTAGGGAGAAAGATGGCTGTATTCCTTGCAGAAAGTAAACTTTTAAAAGGGTTCAGGTTGCTTTTTGATCCTCACCACCTAGGTGCTTGATGAGATCCAATTTTGACTGATCTGTGAGTCACCCATAGAAGGAAGAACCAAGAGGAGACTGAGCCTGGGTATGCACAGCCAGAGCTGCTCCATGATGGTGATGGTGAGAGTGCAAATCTCTGTAGCTTTAAAGATTTTATTTATTTATTTGACACAGAGAGAGAGATTACAAGTAGGCAGAGAGGCAGGGAGAGGAGGAAGCAGGCTCCCTGATGAGCAGGGAGCCCAATGCAGGCCTCGATCCCAGGATGCTGAGATCATGACCTGAGCCGAAAGCAGAGGCTTTAACCCACTGAGCCACCCAGGCGCCCTAAATCTTGGTAGCTTTAAATGGCACCAGGAATCAGATGGTGACAATGACGTGGTGGTGATGATGATGATGGTCATGAGGACAGTGGTTACAATTATGATGAAGATGATATTGATGATGCTGGTGGTGGTGGTGGTGATGATGGTGGTGATGGTGATGGTAGTGATGGTGATGATGGTGATAATGGTGATAGTGATGGTGGTAATGGTGATAATGGTGATAATGGTGGTGATGGTGATAATGGTGATGGTGATGATGGTAATGATGATGATAATGGTGGAAGTGATGGTGGTCATGGTGATGATGGTGATGATGAATATGATGATGGTAATGGTGATGATAGTGATGATGGTGAAGATGATAAAATGAACATAAAATAGTTCACATGACTCAAAACCCCTTGAACAAACCTTTGCATGGACCCGACTTTTTACACTGTCCAGGTGGGGTCTTACTGGCCTCATCAACCTTAGCAATGCGAGAGTGGAGGACCTATACACCTGAGTTTCCACAGTTTCCCACCGGGTCAGGGACTTGCCATTCTGTGTGGGGGGTATTTTCTCAGGGAATGTGGCACATTTTGCCCTCTCTTTCTATTAATTATGGCAACCTTGTCGTTCTCCTGGTGCTTCAACTATTGTGTCATTTTTCAGACCTGGAAGTTGCCTGTTACCTTGTAGGCTTTTCTGAATTCCTACCCACTGCTTCTGCACAAGAAACTTTCCATGAAGTAGACTCTGCAGTCAGTTAATGCCATGACAACAGGGAGTCCTGGCTTGAATTAACAACTGGTCTGTGGGAGTTAACTCAAAGTTTTCGAGTGGATTAGTTTTGCCTGAAGAGCCAGGTGCATGAGGTGCTCCTTAAACCTGTTTATTTTTGGAGGTGCGACATCTCGGGTTGCCTTCCCTGGCATGCTCCCTGACTAGTGTGATCAGTCCTGGTGGGGGGCGGTGTTCTGAAGGCTGGGAATCTGGTAGGGCCCACTTCTTCTGCTCTTCCTTGCCTAGTTGTGAGAGGTGGGAGGGCACTGAAGTTTGCACTTAAAGCAGCACAGACAGCAGTCCAGCCGGAGGCTGCAGGGGACTGAGTCTACACGGGTTGCCATGGGTCTGAGGTGCTGAAATCTGCCGTGTGCAAAAAAATACTCCCAAATCCACGAGAATATTCTAATCCGCTGCTAATATTCTGCAGACTCATCGTTGTCATGTTTATCGGTCTGAGGCCTTTGAAGATGGATGTGGAGATACAGGAAGGGGGGGTCATATGCTTTACAGGGTTGTTCAGGTGAATATTGGATTTTTAAGACAGAATCAGAGGGGGTGAGCACGAATGGCCACTGCTGGCATCCACGTAGGGTGCATGGCTGTGTCTGAAGAGCGATACAGGGCTCCTGTGATGCTGATGGGGAAGGAGAGCTGGAGATGGGAGAGAAAGGCCTCGGAACGGAAGATACTATGTCTCAGCACCAGATAGCCTTTTAATTTCCAAACCATCTTCCGAAGGTGTGTGCCTCCCAGAGGGAACACCTGTGACGTGCTCCACTAGTTCCTGTAATAACGTCTACAGCATTCGTTGCATACGTCTTATGGGATGCAGTGGTGATGGTGGTGGTGGTGGTGGTGGGGAGCTTGGAGGCCCTAATGGGGCGCTCACCTGCCGGCGGGCAACAGCCCCTCGAACGGCTCAGACCCGTTGGTTTTGATGTCATTGTTAAAGACTCCAGGGAGGAAGAATTACGATCTATCTCGATGAATATTTTTGCGGGAACCAATAAATTGGGGGAATTTAGAGTTTCTGGAGTGGCAGATGTCTGAGGGAGGTGAGGCCGGTTCACAGCACCGGGCTCCGGGCTCTCTCAGATGCGGACCAGGCCGTAGAGAGTTTGGGGTCGGGGAAGTCGGGGAACCTTTCAAACGCCGGGACAGCTGGGGCCAGAGGCCCCCGCTGGATGGCCACTGTCTCTCTGTGGCAGGTGGGAGATTGGGCATTCGGTCTTAGAAATGCCAGGGCAGATTCGGCTCTCTGCGAGGCCTCACGGTGTGTGACGCGGGCTGCAGGGATGATCTAGACCCTGCCACGGGCTCTCCTTACCCGGCTGCACACGGTCTGCCAGAGTGTGTGCGGAGTGTGCTGTTTCGCTCGTGTCCTTGTGTGTGTGTGTGGAGGGGGTGGGGAGGGTGTGTGTGGGGGTGTGTATGGGGGTGGTGGGGTGGAGCGCAGAGCTGCGGCGCCCACGGGCTGTACAGAGTGGGGGAGGCTGAGAGCCAATGAGCGGACCCGATGGGTACCTGGCAGGGGCCGTGCTGGGTGGTGTGTGGGACCCGGGGAGGTCAAGGCTCCCGCCCCGGGGCTCCTGCTGGCTGCAGGGGTGGACCTCCATCTGCGGGCCTTTGGGACTGTGTTTCCAGAGCTCCACGTAGGAGCCTGGAGTCAGGCTTGCAGGGGGTGGGGGCAGGGAGGTGGGGTTTCTCCCAGGTGACCTGGAGGCCGCAGATGCGCTGACCTCTGGGAGCAGAGGGGCCAACAGGTCTGCACTTCCTGGGGAGCAGAGGTCATCCTTCCAAAGACCTTTATGGTGGTGGGCATGACACGCAGAACACCCCCTTGATGGCAGCGCCTTCTCTCTAAAGCGGGGGTCACTCCTGAGTGTCCGAGCCCTCCTGGGCTTGTGAGGAAGGCCACGGGGTCTCTGGGAGGCCATCCGTGCAGGGATGGGGGTTCCTACTTGTACTGGGCGAATAAGGGAAGGGGATGTGTGGCTCCTGGAGGAGACTCGCCGAGAGCCCCCTCCTGGGGGGTCCCCGAGAGGAAGCGCTGGGACGGCAGGCTAAATAACCCGGGAGTGGCAGCTCCCGGTGCCCTGCAGAGCTGCAGTAAAGATGTTTTGTTTCGCCGAGCAGCACCTGCCACTTCTTAAAAGCACCATGCGATAGAAGACATCTGTGTTGGGAAGTGAGCCCCAGGGTGCATCCGAGGATGTATTTGTGTGTGTTTCTAAACCACTGGCTCTGCAAGCTGGAATTGGGGGCCAGCGAGGCCGCTGTGGGGGCCGGGTGCACAGAGGCGTGGGCCCGATGAGCCGGAACGGCCCCCCTGGAGACGTGGCCGGGCTCAGCCGTCCCTACTCAGCTGCCCGGTCCTCAGGAGGAAGCTGGGAAATGAGGTAAATTAGGGCCGGCCCCGAATGTTCTGCCAGACCTTTCCTCCCAGACCAGAGGCCTCCTGGGCTGGGCCTTCACGGTGCCAAATCTTCCGAGAGAAATGGAAAGACAGTTCTAAGCAGCTGTCTAATGGACCTCATTTCACAATTTCACATGGGAAGTCGGTTCTTGTAGACTCAGCTTGATGAACACTCCAAGAAAATGAATCCGTTCCTCGTTGTTTCTCCTCTCTTCTCTTTCTGAGACTACGTGACAGTGAAGCAATGCCCTGCGTGGCCCTTGACGGTGGACGCACCTGCTGTCACCTGCCAGGCCACCCCAGCCCTCCGTCTGTGCTGGGGCGGCTCCCTGAAAGGCCCCTGGTAGTTAACGGGTGCCTTTCCCTTGACTCTCAATTTGATTTGATTCTGTCATTTCCTTTCCGTAGGGTGTGGCTATGGACTGAGTGTTTGTGTCCCTGAAAAACTGTGTTGAAGCTCCAGTCCCCAAGGGGACGGTGTCAGGAGGTGGGGCCCCACGATGGGGTTCATGCCCTTGTGGAAGAGACCCCAGGGAGCCCCCTTGCCCCTTCCCCCAGTGAAGACACAAGAGGAGACGCCATCCAAGACCAGGATGAGGCTGTCACCAGACACCAGACTTGCCAGCATCTGGATCTCGGACGTGTAGCCCCCAGACTGTGAGGAAGACATGCCCGCTGTCTGTAATCCCCCCGGCAGCCGCAGAGGAAGACAGTGAGGAAGACGTTACTCCAGAGGGGAGAGCCGTGTCTTGGAGCAAAGGTGGCAGGAAGGAGAATGGATTTTTCCGGGCCAGGCTGCAACCCGTGTTAGAGAAATAGGTTACGTTAAATACATGTAGGATTTTTAAAAGGGCTGTTTTCCCTGCACCTTCTTTATCTCATCAGAGCCTGGAGCAGCAGGCGTTCAGAGAGCACTGCTCTTTCCTTCCACTGGTAATTAGAACATGAGTGCAGCCTTCCATGGGGTGGAATCAGAGGCCAAAAATAAACCTTCCCTACATGTGTCTTGCCTGCTGTAGGTTTCCTGGGATGAGTCAGCACCTTCACCGGGACCAGATCCCTCATCATATACGTGCTCAGTTTGCCTGGTGCTACTTCTGGGATGGGTCTGCGTGTGTGTGTGTGTGTGTGTGTGATGCACATGCGTGCACAGTCCGTGTTGTATGCATACACCGTATCAGGGATAGTTTCATGGCACTCTGGGGCGGCTGAATGCTTCTTCCTGGAGATGCTGATGTCACTGGACCTGAATGTCGAGTGGACGCTGTCGTTCGCACCTGCTCTGATCAAACCCTTGGTCCTGCCCAGAGCTCCGCATGGGACTTAGTCACCCTAGGGGAACACCTGTGTCTGGCTTCATTGTACATAAATAACTGAGCTCGGCATTATTCTGCAAAGTTGCAAACAAAGTTGCAAACAAAAATTTGTTTGCACTCCATGTAACTCCCATTCCGTTCTCCTGCTCTCTCTTCCACAGACTGGGGTGCGGGCTGCTGACTGATTGAAATGAGAGGAGCGACCCTGCTCTCTGTGATCTGGGCATTCACACTAGGGCTTTGGGGAGAGGACCCTCCCAACCACCGCAGAGGCAGAGGCAGCCAGGCCCCGACTGTGAGCGTGGTCAGTACGCATGGCCTGGCATGGGGCCCAGCGGAGGAGAGAGGGGTTGTGCCTTACGGTCTGCGGTGATCTCGTAGGGCGAATGGAGCCTGGCGTCTCCGCAGGGGGACGTGCTCACGTAGAGATGGAACAGCACATTGTCCCTTAGCCGGTAGCCACCATCCTTGGACCGCTCGAATATCGAGTGCTCCGAGTCCTCCCGTCGCTTGCTAGGGTCAGAGAGAGGGTCCTGGTCACCTCTTATGAACCAATGAGAAAGGCGGCCACTGGGCCAACACTTCTGCCTGGTTTTTATGTCTTATTTCCCCATTTCCCCCTCGTTGTGACCTACATGGTGCTTTCTCCCCGCAGGACTGCATCTGTGGCAGTGACACGGGGCAAGGAGACCCGGCCGGCCCCTGATGCCCCGGAACATTGTGTCTTGGGCTCCCCTTTTACGGAGCCAGCTCCCTCGGTGATGCTCACCCACCTTTCTGCATTATGAACCCTCTTCCTGGGGCTCATGGCTCGGGGCGCCAAGGAGTCAGAGGGGCTGCTTTTCAAAGTGAGGAGGGCTTGGCGTCCAGCCCCTGGAGGGTCCCCCTTTCATTCTGCACCCACCACGCCCCAGGGTGGTGCCCCTGCTCCACCAGCCCATGACGGGCACAGGCCTCTGCCCTTGGAAGCCCAGCCCGAGGGCAGGAGGCTGTGTCCCCGAGCTCCGGCTTTCTGCTGCTTGTGCTGTTCCCCCATTCTGCCCATCGGCAATGGATCTGTCGGCCGGGTCCTGAGATCACATGGCAGCAGAGCAGATATTGCCCCTGGAAACCCTGAGGCATGCCACCAGCCAGTCTGCCCCCCGCCTCTGCTCCCGGGCTCCACAGGGCCAGCGGTCATTGTCGGTGGCCTGGTGCTGTGAGTGGGGAGTTTAGGAGAGAAGACCCTTGCTTGCGTTTTGGAGACCCACAGCCCATTCCCAGCACCCTTGGCAGGCCCGGAGCTGACCTTCCTGTTTCTGAGCCTTGCAGCAGTGGCTCCTGCCTGAATTTGTGGTGTGCTCTCGTCCCAGGGAAACACCGCCCTGCGGTGACCTCCTGGCTGGAGGCTGCATGTTTGTGTCCCCGAATTCAGATGTGGAAGGATGCATCAGGAGGCAGAGCCTCTGGGAGGTGATGGTGGGGCCCCCATGAGGGATCAGCATCCTTATGACAGACCCTGGGGAGTGCCCCTGTCCCTTCCCCACACGAGGACACAGAAGACACCGCCGTGGGTGGACCAGGATGCAGGGGCTCATCACACAGCTGCCCACTGCCGGGGTAGGGCGTGTGCCTCCTTGTGGGCACGTGTGTGTGGGGGTGGCCCATGCTCCAAGGATGCCACCGTCTGGACCGGGATGTGCTGCGGGCTACAAGGCCATCAGGCCCGGGCGTCCGCACCCCGCTGCCCTGGGGCCCCCCTTACCTCAGGTGCAGCTCCAGCTGCGCGTACAGGAAGTGCACCAGCGCTCTCCTGGCCACGATCTCTGCGTGGCAGTCGTTGACCACAAGCCCCTGGTCATTGATGTACTCGCCGCTGATGCACTTGGTCCCTGAGGACAGGACGATGACCTGCGCCTGCCTGACGTCCAGGCCTGGGAGACAGAGAGCGCGTCAGACCAGCTGTGCGAGTAAGTCTGCACTCCCCCCTCTTCCAACCCCAGAGACCCCAGCCTGCGGCGGAGGCCCTCCCGCGCCAGGAGCCTCGACGGTCCCTGGTGCACACGGCGAGAGGCGCAGCCTGCCCCCAGACATGGCAGCAGGAGCACTGCGGCGCCCACCGGGAGGGGAGAGACCTGGCGGGCTGCTGGATGCAGGGCTGCGGTTCTGAAAGGGGGAGCAGGGCCCTGGGCTCAGTCATGCTGTGACCACCCAGATGAGCCCTGGAGTTCTGCCACCACCTCACCCTCGTCCGTGGGAGGAGAGTCGCATCTTCATAGAAAGACTCGCCGATGGAAGCGTGTTGTGTGCAGGACGGGGCCTCCAACGAGAATAGGCCCTGGGCCGGCCCCTGCACCCATGCATGTTTACCCTGGGCGTGCTGTTCGGGACTTGAGACAGGACACCTGGGAGCACGGGCAGGAGCAGAACCCACGTGCGGGTCCTTTGATAGGCCCGTCTCTACGTCCCCCAGCCCTGGGCCCTTTACCCCTTCGCGCCGAAGCTGGAGCACATCCCCAGCTCAGGGGAGGTCAAGGCCCAGGGCCTGCAGGGCATGTAGGTGCCTGGGTCCCAGGCTCAGCATTCGGGCCTCGAGGCTGGAGGGCCCTAAAGGTGACCGGGCCGGGGGGCAAGACCACCCTTCCTCACGTGCCGCAGAGCGCCTGGCCCTGCATGTGACCCTTGGCAGGAGTGTGTTTCATGGATGGGGGCTGGGGGTGTCTGGTCAGGCTGCCCCATCCCGGGCCCAGCCCAGAAGTGGGAGCCCCCTGGCCCTGGCCTCGATTCCACCACTGTATTTCGGGAGCAACGACTATGCTGTGGATTCTGCTTCCCAAAACTTGAGGCCAGTGTGCGACAGTGCATGTCACAGACAACAGTGAAAATGGGTGCGTGTCCTGATTCAGCGCCACAGGGTTTCCATTTTCCCTAAAGGGCAACAGCACAGCTGGGAGGCCAAGTAGCAGGTGATAGTGCTCCCTCCCACCTGCATGGCTCCTCCCGCCTCTCCCGCCAGGGTCCAGGCAGCCATTTCCCAGGCCCTACGAGCCTCCCAACATCAGTTTTCATGGGTCTGAGGGGAGAACTAGGAAGCCAGGCTTCTGTTTACTTGTGGCTGTCCTATGTGACCCTGGGAAACAGACTCACTGAGCACCTCAAGTCACTGAGATTTTTAATGTTCTTTGTATGTGGAAGAGCAGAGAGTTTGGAGGTCAGACAAACTAATGGGGTGGTTTTCTGACTTTGTACCCAGGTTCCTAGCCATCTAATGGGGTGGTGTTTGCTGCTGCCTGGACGTGCCCCTCCTGCCCTCTCCTGGCCTCTGAGTTCCCCTTTCCCACTGCAGATCCGCGCCATGGCCGGGAGCCGATGGGTCCTTCACACAGTGGCGACCCTGTGATTTACGTGTCAACAGGACGGTGGTCATTCTGACCACGGCCCAAGGAATTTCATCAACAAAAACAACATTCTCTGCAAGAACAGAAGACAGACAAAACCAGAGAAACCTTCGGAACAAACCCCAGACTCATGACTTTGACATGTGGTGTGTTCAGGGGTACCCCAGAAGTCCACAGTCTCAGTTTATTCTTTGTCCTATGAGGAGGAAGGTGACTGGAGCTGGCTCACACCCGGAGTCTGGGTGTGGAGGCAAGGACCGGAGCTCGGGATTCCTGCCCCAAGCTCCCCCCGCCGCCCCGCCCCACCCCTGCTGTTCCGGGGCCCCTTGTACAGTAAACATCAGAGTCAAGCCCGAGGGATGTTAGTGACCTTTGGGCCAAACACTGTACGCATAAGAGGTGCTTGTACCCTGCTCTGTGCTTTGCAGATTCCAGCTTAAGTAAAGCAGGTATTTAGAGTAGTGGGAAGTAATCTTTATAATTGTTTTCTTGCAGTTTTTCAATCTTCAGCTGTCTGGTGCGTGTGCAGGATAACTTAGCAGCAGGGAGCTATGTGAGGGTTGTCTGTGTTTCTCCTGTGGGCTGGTCTGATGGTCCTGTCGCGGTTCTGCAGAAATTGCAGCTGTAGAAACAGAAACTGCTGTCCCTTCGCTCTTCATTAATCCTCATCTCCTCCGGACTCCGGGCTCTGCCGTATTCAGCATGGTTATGTGGCCCAGGAGACGCATTATTTGCTTATTCTCTCTTTGTTAGTCTCACCTCTAGCGTGCCAGCACCGTGCCAGGTGACTCCCCTACCCTTCGGGAATTTAGCATGAGTTTGGGGAGGTGACTCAGAGACAGAAATGTCTGCAGACTAAGGTATTGTGTGATACATCCATGTAAGTCTGCACGCAGAATGTCACTGGGGTGAGGGGAGGAGAGGGAACTGTGTGCGCGGCTCCCTACAAGCTGGCCAGAGCTGGGGTTCCCGGGTTCACCGAGTTCTTGCGGGTGACCGGGAGGATGAGGGAAGAAGCCAGGCAAAGAGGAGGTGTTGTGAGTCTAGCCTCAGGCTGATGTGATAGAACACTCTGGAATAGGTGGGTGCCACAGACACCATGGGTTTGGGGGCAGGTGCTGACCTGCTCCCCCCAGCAGGGCTGCGGCACCCACTGCAGTGGCCCCCGTGAGATGTGACCCAGTGCGGGACTCGGTTGCAGAGTCCCAAGACGCGGCCGAAGGACAACACAAGCAACCGGCACAGGAAACACGACTCTACGGACTTCTGTAGGATGAATAGAAAATGTGATGAGAGACCTCCTCCTGCAAAGCCCCTGGCCCACTTAGTTTTGTGGGAGAATTCTACCAATCTTGAAGTAGCAGCTGATTTCAAGGCTATTTATAGAGTGTTCCAGAGTGCACGAAGACCAGGAAAGCCCCAAATTGTCTTTATCATGAAACACCTGTTACTGATCTATCTGCCTGACTGAGACAGCCCAGAAGGAAAACACGTAGCCTCAGTCATAGATATCAAAAATTCTAAATCAAATACTAACCACCAAGCATAACTACGAGGGGGGTTTATTAAGGAAATGCAAAAACGGATTCGGTTCAATTAAAATGCAATAGAAAAGTATGATTATAATTACAGACACCGAGAAGGCATCTGACGAAGTCCAACTACTTTTGCTATATACACGCATACATGGAGAGAGGGATACACATGTATTAGCTGGCTGTGTGCACGCACGTGCCCCCCAGCGGCATGCTTGCTGGGGAAGCGCGGAGTGATGTCTGCTGCACTCAGGAACATGGCAGGAGCGCCCACGGTAGCTCCATTACTTAACATTCACTGAAGCTATTAGCCTCTACAACAAGAGACGGAAATTGGAGGTGGAGTAATTGGAACGGAGAAGGAACAGTGTGGCTGCAGGATGAACTACGATTGTGTATGTGGAAATCTCTGGAGGATCCAATCGTAATACTGCTGGAAATAATAAGAGAGGCAGTAAGGCAATAGGGTACAAGTTAACGTGCAGAAATCAATAGCTTTCGTATGTACACACAGCAGCTGGTGAGAAACTTTAAAGGACAAACAGCTCCGTTTACTGCAGCAAACAAGATAACAGGAATGAGTTTAATAAGAAAGGATCAAGATGGAAACTGGATAAAACATTTACTGCCCCTGAAAGCCACCAACAAAACTCGAATGCATGGAATGTTGCACCTTCTTGGACGGGAAGATATGATATCTGGAACCTGCTCTACAGGGATTGGTAAGGTTAATGGGATTCTAGTAGGAACAGCACGGGGGCTTTGTTTTGGACAAAGAAAACCTGGTTGAAAAGTATAGTTGTGTTCAGGTATTTATTTTTGAACCATGCAAGCCGATTTCAGGGGGTAACCCAGGAAGTCCTGGGGGGAGAAGACCAAGAGTAGGACACCAAGAGTAGGACACAAAGCCCAGTAGACATCAAGCCGGGGTAGGATGGCAGCCGCAAGGCAATCTGGGAAAGGTGGAACTACAGAGCCAAGAAAAGAGGAGCAGTTTCCAGGGCCGGGAGCAGCCGTGGAGAGATGGAGCACAGAGGTTCTCGCGGCTGTGAAGTGACTCCATGTGACACTGGAATCTGGGCCCATGTCCTTATCCATCTGTCCAGACTCAGAGAATGTACAACAGCAAGAGTGTAAACTGTGGACTTTGGTTGATTTAAAAAAAAAAAAGACGTAAATGCACTAGAAGAAAACATGGGATAATCTCTTTGTAAATTTGGTGGGTGAAAGTCCTTTCTGATTATAACTGAAAGTCTCAAAACAGTAAAAATTGCTAAATTCAGATGCAGAAAGTAATTCCGGGAGTTCACTGTCCTCGTGACTCATTGCAAGCAAGCACACCTCACTCTGTCCCAGAGGAGACCACTGAATCCCCACGTGCAGACAGAGTTGAGAAGAGTTCTGGGACCAGAGTGAACGTGTCTCCCTGGCTGGCCTCTTGCATGGCCCTCGTCAGCCCTGGGCACCTGCACCCTCAGCTTTAGGCAATCTTTGCAAATGTACTTTTGTTTATTGAACTGGGGCTGAGCGATTCTGAGCCCATTCAAACCCTTTGAATAGAAATTTTTACAATGCAACTTCTGATCACAAAACTTCTAAGAATAAAAGTATAGGTAAATATACCAACCAACATCCAAGAAACAAATATCAGAACTATGGGTTTATCCCACATGCGGACAGCCCGAGGGCATGCTGTAGAATGATTTCTGACTCCCTGTTTTCTAGCCCTGTGCCCACTGAGTGCCACGGCCCCAGTAGTAGGGTTTCCACAGCCTCCTGTGGGAGTGGTGGCCCTCCCTGGAGGTAGGGCCGGTGCCCAGAAGTGTCATCATAGGAGCCTGCACCGCATCCTGTAGTGTCTGCCATGCACGTGGGGGTTGCAGAGCGCCTGCCCTTTCACCTCTCTCCTCACTTGGGCAGACTCTGGGTTTGATTATCTGACTTTTCCTGCAAATCAGTTCCTTCCTCTTCTCAGTTTCTGTGTTTGTCCTAAATTTCCTTTTCATTTGAGCTGGAGTGGACCTAAAAATGCTGGCTTAGGCATGTCTCGTCTGGGAGGGACATGGGTAAGACAGAAGGGAAACATTTTCCCTTTGGACACAGACTTCTCTCCCTCCAGGGCCTTGGTCTGTGGCTGCCCCCTGAGCTGTTTTCTCCAAGTCCTGCAGATGCATTGGCTTGAGGAGGAAAGGATGCATGCGTACAATTTCTGTGCACGGCGCTGGGAGCGGCGATGCTGGGGTGGAGGGCATACAGCCATGAGGCGCGGGCGGGACGTAGCCTGTGCCAGAACCTCAGGTTTGGGGTCACATCACCCTGTTTCTGCTACTCACTTGCAACTTCGGTCAAGGAAGCTCATCTGCTGTCTCGTGTGCACAATGGGGGCCAAACTCACGCTGCCAAGTTGTGGGATGAAAGAGCGCCATGTGATGTGTGTAACAGGTGCCAGTGCGAACCTCCTGAACCTGCCGTCGTCCGATGTGTTGGTACTGCCCCAGACTTCTCCCTACACACCAGTTGCTGGAGTCAGGGTGGAAGCCCCGCGTTCCGTTCGTGTGAGCGCAGGAGCCACACCCTCACGAAGGCCCTTTGGTAGGCGGGCTCCTGTGGCGGGAGCGAGGGTCGCCGTCGTGGTGGTCGTGGTGATGGCTGTGAGGCCCTGGGTGCGGCATGGGGACCATGGTCTGTGGGTCAGCGGAGAGCCTGGCTCTCCCAGCCTGGCCCGCCCCCAGCCCGTGGCCCCTCCCGCTGTCCCCCAGAGTGGTCACCTCCTGCGGCGGGAACTTCTTCAACACTTAAACTTGGGGCCAGCTGGGTGGGACGGGAACGTGAACTGTGAGAGCGTCTGGAGATCCAGAGTCAGCTTCACCAGCTCCACACTCCCTCCCTAGGAGTCTAGGTCCTTCAGGGCACTTTTGTCACTCCTCCACCACCCAAAGGCAGCCTTTGGTTTTCTGCCCCCAGTGACCTCTTTTGGGCAGTTGATCATTGGCTTACAACACACCCGTGAGAAAAGCACAGAAGAACCTGGACACCGGGGGAGGGGCACGCAATCTTCCTCCCTCTTGTGTGTTTCCTCGTGCACCTGCTCGCCAAGGAGGGGCCTCTGGTGTCTCAGGAGGGGCTGGCCCCGGTCGGCCGCTGCCCCTCCTTGGCTGGCTCCCCTTGGGGGCTGTGCGGGTGCAACTCTGGGGTCAGTACCCATGATCTCTAGATGGGCCACGTCCACTCGGTGATGGATCTTCCTTCCCTCTCTGTGTTAGTGAGGGTGTTCAGTGTGAACAAGTCAGCATTCATGCTCCATGAGGTCAGGAGTAAAGTACATCTGGCGTTTCATGGTTTAGACTCAACCCTTTAACCCAAGACTGGAAGTCACTATCCATCCTGCTCCTTGCTGTGCGGGAGGTCGGCCGCCGCCAGTGTCAATGGGCCTGACCCTTCCTCCTGCTCCAGGAGGCTCTGCACCTCACAGCACCTTCCGGGACCAGCCCTCTGAAATCCAGGTGACTGTTCACCATCTCCCATCCCTGCGCGAGGCTCTGCCTCTGGTCTTTACCCACCTTCCTCATGTCCTCCTGGGTGTAAATGGAAAGACCCACTTTTAGTTTTATTTAATTGCTAAGTAATTGCCACTCACTCAGGGGAGAAACCGGGAAAAAAGGGTTTGGGGATCTGTGTGCACCTCCACGAGTCCTCTGTACAGAGGGGCCCGGCCAGACATCTCGTGCGCTGGAGGAGACGCGCAGGCTTCGGTCCAGCTGTCGGGACTGCCCAGGACCGCCGCACCTGCTGTGGTGCCATGGCCGGCTCCTGACTCCAGCGGACTGGGCACAGACAGTGCAGAAGCAGATTTCTTCACCCCGCGTGGCCCTTTTAAGTTCCGAGCATAAAGCTCTGAAACACAGCAGAATGCATGTCCCATGTCATTACTTGGGACTTTCAGATTTTCCTCGTAAGACAGGCCACTTTGTCCACAAGGGTCTGCCATCCTCAGTGGAGCTGTTCTGGGCTGTTTTCACCAAGTTCCACTCTGGAGGCTGTTTTCTTCCCCATCCTGTCTTCAAGAGATGCGCATTTTCGCTGGGTAGTCATAAATTCCAGGTGTTTGTGGAGTGCAGAGAGCTGCCCATCAGCTTCAATCCAAGTGATGTTTGTGAAAGCCACTGCTTCATAGGCCAGCAGAGACAGGGTGGAACATGAACCTTTGGAAATATGCGCCCGGGAAGTCTTTCTTCTGGTCATTTACTTAGTAAGCTTAGAAGTAAATAATTTGCAGGCGAAGATCATGCATCTTGACACCACGCCCTGTGCTTGCGTGTAGGGACCCTGGGCAGGGGGGTCCGTGGCCCACCTCTTGGCTCTGCCTGCCTTCCTGCGACTCAAGGAAAGGCACCTAACCCCTTCATCTCCTTGTCTGCATTTCTTAAAAGCCGTAATTAAGATTCCTGCCTTTCCCACTTCTCAGGGTTGTAGCAATTAACTTGATTAGTGTATGCAAGAGTGCTATCAACATTATAAATTTGCATATCAAATGAAAATCATCATTATTAGTAGCTCCCTCAAGAGTCACTTTCCCATGGAAACACCAGGCTTTCTTAACAAAGGAGAAGACAGAGCCATCGCTTGACAGCTTGGCTAAACAACATGCAGGTTTCTGGTTGAGGAGGGTGGCGTGAGCACCACATATCTTCTCCTCCTGTGGGAGCCACAGATGGGAAGGACTGTGGAGGGTGTGCAGGGACCAGATGAAATCCTGGCACCATGTGGAGGTGCCATTACAAGGGACCAACCACCTGCAAGGGACCAACCGCCTGCAAGGGATCAACCGCCTGCAGGGTGGGCTCAGGGAAAGCGGGCACAGAGCCAGCGGGTGCCGTCGGTGGGCTCACCAGGTGACTTTTAATTAAGGGACTTTGGCTGGTCCCCAACCAGCCTGGGTCAAGGAGGCTTGTGCTTGGAGGAGCTGCTGCCTTCCACAGGGGAAAGACACACAGTTACTGGGGAAATCGGAGCCGCACTGGTGAGAGTAGAGCTGGTATTTTTCTCACAAATGTGCATATTCAGAAGTATGGAAGCCCCACGCGGGTAAAAGAGAAAGAAAGCACAGTCCGAGGAAGAGGCTCACGCGTCAGCTGGTGAGGCTCCCCAGGGACCTATGAGGAGCGTCACATCTATAAAACAAGAGCGAGGAGGAAACTGAGAAGAGAGAGGTCTCGAGTGATACAGATTGCAGAAATTAAGAAGGAATGGGCATTCGAAGAGCTGTCAGGGAGGATTCAGAAGTGCCCAAGGACATGGAGGAAACAGGTAGATGGCACCAGGAAAGGGAAGAGGATGAAGATCCGGTCAGAATACTGAAAATTGGACAAAAATGTGTGTAAAGGGAGGAATTTATCAAAGAAATGATATGAGAAAAAGTACAGAAATAAACAGCTTAAATAAACCAGAGCAGGTTGCATAGCTCACGCCTACACACATTCTTATGAATGTATAAAACATCAGTTTACAAAAAGGGCCTTTCCCCTCTGCAGGCAGTAGGGGGCGATCCAGCTGAGATCCCTGCCAGGTGTCTCTGGTGGGAAACATTAGGGAAGAGATAATGGAAAAATCCCCTCCAAATACTCAGGGACCATAATGGCAAGTGCAGAATTCTCCCCAAGCAAAGCTACCCCAGGAGAGTACTTTGGAGAGCATGATGCCCGGTTTCTAGCCCACACTTTCGAAGGGTGTTTCTTGAGGCTGCACTTGTCAGGCTGGGAGAAGGGAGGAGAAAGAGGTGAGGCTGGTGCTGGGGGTGCCGTCGGGGCTGGGGAAGGGCATGGGCTGTCCGCGGACGCGGGGACTTGTCACCCAGCACGTGTGCCAAAGGAGCTTCCTTCTTTTCAGTGAAAGAAAAGGAAATGGAGCGTCTGGAAAGCACACGTGAGACTTCCAAAGCTCACTGCTGAAGTCTGGCAACAAATCTGGTCAACCCTAAATGTGTCTCGGCTTTGAGCAGGTGGTGGCAGGGGTGAGAACGGACGCTGGCATTCTCAGGACGCTGTGCGGGGACACACAGGAACCCCAGCTCAGCCTATGCTTGGCAGTAGTGGCCCCTACTGCGTCCTGACCGCGCGAGGCCGTGTCATGGTTTCCAGCATTTAGACTCAGTGGACAAAAGATGAAGACAGAAGCATGGTCTAGAAGAGGCTGTAAGTGCCACTTACGGGACTAGGAAAATATGTGTGTAGTGAGACGAGGTGGCTCGCCAGGCGGGTCGGTGCAATGGCTCCTTCTCTGCTTCACAGCATAAGAACGAAAAGTGTGAGCATATTACCTAAAACTACGGGTGTTACAAACACAATAGTGAAAAATCAAAAAGATTTCACTCGTGCAATCGATATTCAGAATTGGAAAAATGGAAATACAGAACGAATATGGTGTTTGGAGTCACGAGGACCCAAAAAGAAAAGTGATTAGCGCCAGCTTCCCTGCTGAGCCCGCGGAGAGCGCTGGGTCCCTTCCCGAGCTCCCTTCCGCTTGAGTTTTTACCAGATACTGCATATTTTGGAAGCAGCAAGAACTCTTCTATTCGTAAGCCCATGTCTGTGCTATCAAATTTCTCCTAATGCCTCATGAGGGGAAAGCACCTGTAGGCGCTGAGTGACGTGGACAAGCTGGGGTCCCACCTGGAAACAGGAGGCGAGAGGTGTAGGGTCAGGTTTTCCTTCAGAATCCGTGCTCTTTTATAACTTTGTAGCAGAGACGGCCACAAATAAGAGCACCCTTCCCTCTTGGGGCTTCCTGCACATTTGCTTAAATACCTGAACTAGGAGTAAGGTCGGGTGTCCCATCAACTTTAAGTAAATGGTTTTTACAAAATATTTCTACTAGTAATTTTGCACACATCTTCCTAATCTCTTGTTAATCAGTGTGTTTATTAAACCTTCTCTTTATAACAAGAAGGTGAGTTTCAGCAATTTATCCTTCAGTGTTTACAGTCACTAATTAGCAAAGTGTTACCTCGTATAGTCTCACTTCATAGAATAAATTCAGTTCGCGTAGGTAAATCGCCTGCATCAAACCCAGTGTGTTCACTGGCCATTTTCCCATGAGTCTTTGCAAAATGTCCCTGTTTTCCAAGACAAGTCTGAGAGTAGCTTTCAAGACTTCCCAGAATGGAGTTTTCCAGAAAAGTGGGAAGATACTAGACAATCAGATCCAGAGCTGGGAAGTGCTGGGAAGACGACTCGGCAGATCTAAGCAACCTAAGCTGAGTAGGAAATAGAGCCCAGTGAAGGAGGAACATGGGTCCCTCCCTCTCACTCTCCTCCTCCTTCCCTCCCTCCCTCCCTCTGAGTTGCCGAGAGCCTGACTGACCTAAGGTCACATGGCTAGTTGCAGGTAGAGCTGGGATTCAATCCCAAGAAGTTGTTCTTGCTCAGCACCACCTCTTACAGTTCCCTAGACTCTGTCCGGAGGTGGGGGCTGTGTCTTTTCTTGTCACCCCCTTGGGTGTGCAGAACGGTGGCCCACATGCTGATGTCTCTGGTCAGCGTCTGCTGGCTGCTGGAGAAGGGCATGCCTAGTCCAGCGGGAATGATCTTGACTGAGGTGCACCCTTAGCCCTCAATCTAGAATGTTTCACTTTTTACACGGAGGCAGGTGTTTGAATGGATGGAAGGGCAGGTGTTGGTGGCTTGGGCAGAATGCAGGCCCCGGATACAGGGATGTCACCGATGAAACAGAATTGTTTTGCCTTAGCACATCATCCTCATAAAGTCGTTACCATTCACAGTGTTTCATACGCCTGATTCTGCTCACGCAATTCCAGCAGGGGAGGTGTTTCCCTTCCATTTTACTAAGATGCCACCCCCCACCCCCTGCCTAAGGTGACTAATTGGTGGCCTGGCCTGGCCTTGGGTTCCAGCTGTACCAACACCAACAGTGCATGGTGTTCTCGACCATGAGGTGGGGAGCCTAGCAGGAAAGACACCGGCCAGTCCTCATGTGGCCCTTCTTCGTGGGAGTTGAGGCGTGTGGGCAGAGCTGGTCTGAGGACGTGTCAGTGGGGTTTTGCTGATCAGCTATGATCGTCACTGAGCTCTCTGGGTCCTATTGCTGGTTTTCCTTTTCACGACTTCGTATGGAAGAGAGACCCGTCTGGTTCTCAAGGTGAGGCAGACACTAAATCTCCCTTCCTTGCAGCTGGGATCCCACAAGGAAAACAAGAGGCATTACCTGTGGTCATGACGATTCCTGCCAGGGCTTTGTGGCGGGCGTGCACAGACGCCAGGCCCACGGTCAGCTCGTGGAATTTCTGCGTGACCAGCTGGGACACGGAGTCTGCGAATTCCTGAAAGACACAAGCACCAGGCCTTGTTGACGGCTGAGCCGGGGGCGTCCTGGCCTCCTTCCTCCTCCAATCCATGTCCCCAAGGGTGGCATCTGGAGACCACCACGTGCACTGTCCCGAGACCCCATGGCCCCACGGGGACCCATGCAGGCCTTCGTTCTGAGGGAGAACCAGAGCCTGCCCGTGGGAGGCCGCAGCTGCTCTCGCCCTCCCCTGCCTCGCAGAGGGGCCGGCCTGCAGTGCTCCTTCGGGGACACTCGGGAGATGGAATCCTGAACAGCGTGGGGACTGGCACTCCCCAACGTTCGACTCCCTGTCTTCTCAGTGTGGGAGAACCGATGTCTAAGTGCCCCCCAGTCTCAGGTACTGCCTGGCCGAGCTGCTCCCTGTGCTCACCCCACAGCCTCGCCCCTCACTTTCTGCACGTGGCACAGGCACACACACGTGGTCTCATGAGATGCAGGCACAGTGTGCATGTGGATGTGCACACGTGCACTCGCAGACACACACTCACACATATAGGCACATGCACACAGTGCAGCCAGAGATAATACACACATGTGTGTGCACACAGACTCAGATGCAGGCACATGTGTGCAGCACACACCCACTCGCACATGCATACGTGTGCACTCACAGACACAGGCACACGTCTGTGGCACACACCTCCCCACTCACACGTGCACACACAGAGATATAGGGACACATGTGCGGTGCACACGCACACCCATGTGCACATGCACACACGTGTACACACTCAGAGGTGCAGGCATGTGTGTGCAGTAAACACCCTTGCATGTGCACACACAGATGCGGGCATAGGTGTGCGGTACACACCTCCCACATGCACGTGCACACACATGCACATGCTCAGAGATGCAGGCACACCTGTATGGTACACACCCACCCATAGGCATGCACATGTGTGCACCCACACTCAGAGATGCTGGCACACGTGTGCACTACACACGGCACACGTGCACACATGTGCACACACACAGCCCGAGTTGATGGAATCCCACTTGTTGAATTATCCTAGTGTGACCTGTGTCCCTGTTAAAGCAGCTCCTCTGCAGTGACAAGGGCAGCATGGCCCAAGAACGTGGTTTTCTTGTCATCTTCCTCCCTCCCACCTGACCCCATGCTGGACCGTCGCTTCTCTGCTGGGGGAGGCAGGCTGGGTGGCAGCGCCCCTCTCGGGCGTTTGAGACAGATCTGCTGTGAATCTCGTGGGTCCGTTTTCCTGATTTATAAGGTAATCCTCTTAATTTTCATCCGACGGTGCTCTCGTGAGGATGAAACGTGTTCGTGCCTCTTACATGCTCAGCCTGCGGCCCCGTGCTCCGTCAGGGCTCAGCTGCGGGGCCGGCTCTCTCCTCCTCCTCCTCATCGTCACTCATCAGCGTCTCCCCGGGCGCTGCAGACACGAGCTGCATCTCCTCGTGGTTATGCACGAGGGGGTCACGGGGTTCATTTCCAGGGTGAAAGAAGCGGCCCTTTCCCGCTGGGGGCCCGGCTATTGTGCTACAGGTAAGAGCAGGTCTCACTAAAGAAGTGAAGGAGAGACAGTTTTTAAACAAAATCCCGCTACGGGTAGGAGAGCCTGTTCACATGGAAATAGGCCTGCCTCCCGGTCTCTTGAAGCCAGTGTGGAACAGCACCGGTGTTGTCACCCGCCTCTCCCGTGCGTCCAGTACGGACGTGACGATTCAGGCCTGGCAGGTGGGGAGGGCCTTCTGCTGGGCCTGCTGGGCCTGGGACGTGTGTGCTAGGGGGAGATCTTCCCCGGCTTGGCCCCCGCAGGAACCCAGGCTGCTGGGTGAGGTGCTCACCTCCGCGGGGAGCCCTGGCGTCCGTCCTGGGGTTGGCTTACGGCTAGAGGCCGTCCTGTCCTTTGTGCCCTAGGGACCGAGGTCCAGAGAGAGCAGGTGTGTCCCGGGCACATTGCGTATGGTTGTCCTGGGCGGCTGGAGCCCGTGACCCCGAGCAGGGTGGCTCAGAACCGCAGAACTCTGTCCCCTCCCGGCTCTGGAGATGGCAGCTGGAGGTCAAGGTGTCCAGGGCTGCTCTCCCTCCCACGGTTCCAGGGGAGGGTCCTTTCTGCCACCTCCAGCTTGTGGGGGCCCCTCCCGTCTTTGTCCCCTCTGTGTCTGTCTGTCTGTCTCTGCCTCTTCCAAGGACGCCTCTCGCTGGATCCAGGGCCGCCCTGCTCTCAGATCCTCGTGTCACAGCCGCACGGCCCCAGGTGTGGGCTCTGGGGTGGGACACGGGCTTGCTTCTCTGGGAACATGTGCAGACCACTTCACCTTGTCATCAGCACTTCCACACTCGTGCCGTGACCTGGAGGGCGACAGTTTTCCACAGAAGTGTGAATTTGGGTGATTTCTATATGTCTTGGATGACCCGACTTCTTCATTGGTGAGGGAAGATTAACTGCATAATCTGGCTTTGCCAGGCACCTGGACTATGACCCGAGCAGTCCTCACTGCCTCTGTCCCTCGAACAGCAGCAGGTGTGGACACAGGGCTGGTAGTGTTCCTGGTGCCCTCGACCCCCACCACCAAGGGCAGGTTTTATCAAGTCCCCCCTTCAGATGGGCGCTGGTGGGTAGGAGTGCTCTGAGCTCCGACCAAGGCACGTGAGCAGGGAGCAAGGCTGGTGGGAACAGGGGTCCCAGGATCTGTGGGCTCTACGGCGCCTCGGTGAGCACTGCTTCCAGAGCAAGATGCAGCCCAGCACCACCTGCCTGGCTGGGAAGAGGGGCTCTCACCTTCAGGCACGGGTCCAGAAATGCGTGACCCGAGCTGATGGCTGAGAGGGACCTTGACGCAGTGGCAGGGCTGGGGTCTTTCCTTCTGCAGATGTGCAGTACTCAGGTCAGGGGCCGTGCTTCGCTGCCTGCGCTCTAGCTACCCCTGCAGCATGCTGGCGGTCAGTGGAGGGTCAAGCCGCTGTCCCGCTGGCGACCCATGTGCCACCTATTGGTAGCACCTGCGGGTGCTGTCCCATGCGCTTTGTCATGAGGATGGGCTTCCAGGGGCTACACACACTGCCTCCGGGCTTCCCCAAGGTCTTAAGCACCTTGTGGGCAGACCTCCTGTCTTTTGCTCCTCCAATGACTAACTTACGCTATTATATTAGAAATTAGTTTCAGGAGTACAACATTCAACAATTCTATGCGTTCCTCAGTGCTCATGATGATAAGTGTACTTTAATCCCCATCACCTGTCTCCCATCCCCACCAGCTCCCAGCTGTGTGTTCTCTAGAGGGAAGAGTCTGTTTCTTGGTTTGTTCCCTTGTTTCTTTGTTCTTTCTTCCATTCCACATATGAGTGAAATCATATGGTATTTGTCTTTTTCTGACTTATTTCACTTAGCATAATATTCTCTAGCTCCATCCGTGTCATTGCAAATGACAAGATTTCATTCTTTTTTATGGCTGAGTAATATTCCATTGTATATATACACCACCTATTTATCCATTTATCTGTCATGGACATCTGGGCTCTCTCCATATTTTGGCTGTTGTGGACATTGCTGATGTGAACATAGGGTGCATATCTTTTGAATTAGTGTTTTCATTTTCATTGGGTTTACTGGACCATAGTGCAGTTCTATTTTTAACTTTTTGGGGAACCTCCATACTGTTTTCCAGAGTGGCTGCACCAGCTTGCATTCCCACCAACAGTGTAGGAGTTTCCCCTTTCTCCACATCCTCGCCGTTTGTCTTCCTGCCTTGTTAATTTTGGCCATTCTAACTGGTGTGAGGTGGTATCTCATGGTTTTGATTTCCCTGATGGTGAGTGATGTTGAGCATCTTTTCATGGGTCTGTTGGCCATGTGGATGTCTTCTTTGAAAAAATGTTTATTCAGATCCTCTGCCCATTTTTAATTGGATCCTTTGTTTTTGGTTTTTTATTTTTAGTGTTGATTTGTAGAAGTTCTTTACATATTTTGGATATCAGCCCCTTGTTGAACATGTCATTTGCAAATATCTCCCACCATTCAGTAGGTTGCCTTATCATTTTGTTGATGGTTTCCTTCTCCAGCAACTTTTCAAGGTGCCAGAATCTGGCTCCTACGCCTTGCATGCTCTGAAGGGGGCTATTCCAATGTACCTTTGATGGTCCTTTTTCCCTCTCTGTAAAGTGAAGTTTTGAATGTCCAAGAAGTGACGAGACTGTCAGTGCAAGAAGCATCTTGTCGCTCGGTGTGCCTGACTGGCCCTGTGAAGCTCTCAGAAGAGGACATCCCCAACCACTGGTGACACAGAAAAGGGACTTCATTTGGAAACTAGAGGCTGCTGTCCTTAATGCAGAGGCGCAGAATGGAGGGCCTGTGTGCCCGTGCGGCACCCGTGTATCCCGCTGAACCCCCACAAAGAAGCTGCCGACATGGTTTCACCGCGGGGATTCAGGGCACACACATTCCACTGGGAGACTCATGAAGACGGGTGTGGTATGAGTGACCTGTGCGGGTCTGGCTGTCGAAGGGTGTGGGGCGCCCCTTCTCTCTCCGGCTCTCTTTCTCCCCCATCTCTCCTCTCTTGTCGGGGGTCCCCGGCTGCAGACCCAGAGGGTGGGGCTACCGTGGAGGCTCCCGGGACACCGAGCTGCCCCCCTGACCACAGCCCTGTGGTTTCACTGGTTTTGAGGACGTAGGTTACAGCAGGAGCATTATTACTCTTGTATAAAGAATGAGAGGAATTTATTATAAAAAGGCAAGTAGAACTTGACAAATCAGAGAAAAGCAAAGGGTGCACAGAGCACCATGCCGCCCAGTGGACCCGCCAGGCGTCCCAGACCCAGGTGAGCGGACCTCTAACCCGTGTGCCCTATAGGGGATCTTGGGGCCCTGGGGCCCCAACCACGTGGGCACGGTTCTGCCACCCGTGAGGAACATTCTTCATGTGTGAACAGTCATTACTGGGCTTCACCTGACGCATGTTTAATATTTGTTTGGACTGAAATGTGCCATGGGAAATACAGGTGCCCAGCCGCTGGCAAGCCTCACGGGAGCCCCATCGTGGCGCAGGCGGAAGGACGCGTGCCCCGCCAGGCTTCAGGGGACATGGGGGACGGAGCCACAGCAGTGGAAAGGCCAGGCGGCTGCCCGCTCCAAGGGGTGCATACGCTCTCCCCGCCCCCAGCCTCGGCCCCCTGCCTTCTGACCTGGGCGCGCCCCATCTCCTCCCCTAGAGTCCTTCTGCTTTATTCTTGTTTTCAGGGATTCTTGACGTTTATGTGGAGCACATTTCTCCATTAACATCTTATAAATGTGAGCGTAAAAATAAGGCCAAGGCTTCTTTAACTCTGCTCACTTCGCGTGGTCACTTATCTAATTACAACGTAGAGAAAGGTTTAGTGAGCTGCTCGAAATTCACCTCTGCTATAGAACTGGCGAAGGAAGGATTTGGTGGAATACCGACCCCTCCTTCCCCTGCGTGTGAGAGTGGAAGGAAGAGAAATCAGAGAGCCTGGCTTGCAAGGTGTCTTCGTCCACACTCGCAGGAGTCTTTGGGAAGCAAGATGTGCTTGGGCTTGGGAAAAGGCCCAAGGAGCCTGCCCTGCCCCGAGCCCCCTCCTCTTGTGGCG
>LNAC01000327.1:1229803-1277778 GCA_002007465.1 Ailurus styani | reverse complement strand
CTCTGTCCACCAGAGCATCACAGACCGTGGATAGCAGACCTCTTCGCCCCTCTCTCCACAAAGTCCAAGCGCCTGTAGAGGCTTCCACGGGGAGCAGGATTCTCCTCTAGACCCCAATGGCTCGTAGAAGCTGTGTCCTTTTTTGGTACATCCTGAAAAGGTAGTTTTTCTTTCTCTTATGTACATCATATATATACAATGTGCTTGTGGACAGGGGTCGACATTTTTACTGACTGGGGGAGTGTGAACCACCATGTGGATCACGTGCCATCGAGACGGCCTACCATGTGCATCCTCTGTGGGGCTCACTTTCAGGGCAGGGGACAAGGTCCGATGGTCTGAGTGCAGTATTTGTGCAGCATTGCGATGAGAGGTCAAAGCTGCAAGGCCGCCAGAGGTAGAGCAGAGGCCTCGGTTCCAAACCCAGGAGCTCCTGCAGAGCCCCCAGCATATGGCCCCGGATCCCCCCCGCGCGGAGCCCCTGGTGCACGGCCACGTGTCCCCCTGTGCTGAGTCCCTGGCACACCCCCCGTGTCCCTCCGCGTGGAGCCCCCAGCGCACAGTGGTGGTCCTATCTCACAGTTGCAGAGGCGGAAGCTCAGAGAGATGGGGGACCAGCCACGGTTGTGAAGCCAGCAAGAAGCTGGGCGTGATGCAGCTGTGTGTGTGAACTCCTCATTGGGCTGTTCAGCCTGTGATGTCTGTGCCTCTTCTCGGACCGGTTCCTCAAACCTCAGAAAACAACTTAAATCTTACACACAGTGTAAGTCCTCCGAGATTAAAGCTAAGCACATGGGTGGTTTGCTCAGGCATTGCACCAAAGCCTTCGCCCGTTATGATAATGGAGAGAGCCCGCAGCTCTCCGCCGAAATCTCAGGCTCAGCTTCCACCCCCGAGGGGGCGGTGAGGATCCCAACAGACTCGGCCCCCACAAAGGGCTCCCCCAGAGTGGGAGCCGTAGCCCCTGTGCTCCAAGGGGCAGAGGCTGGCAGAATTTGGGGACGACTCTGAGCTCCATTTGGGGCATTCGGTGTGCAAAGATGAGAAGCCAGTGGGCCTTGCAGAGGGAGCAGGTGTGGAGAGATTTGGGGGCTCTGGAGCAGGTGAGTCTGCTGCCCCACCCACCGCACCCCACCACTGCACTGCCACTCTTGCTTCATCCAGCCCTGAGTGAATGTCCCACCCCTGAGACGCCCTGCCTCCCGCAGGTAGAGAGGCCCCTGGGGGAACTGGGGGCAGGAGCAGGTGCTCGGCTGAGCTGTCGGTGCCGAAGCCTGGGACCATCAAGGGAGAAGGTGTAGGAGGGGGAGGAGGGTTCTGCAGAGAACCGTCCATGGTCTGCCTAGTCAGTCCTTGGTGGGAGCACAGTGGGTATCCTCGTGGTGAGGAGACAACTTAGGGTTGGGGTATGACCTTCTGGACACCCCATCTCCCGCAGTGGACCGGTCCAGGTTCTGGTGTGGCCTGGGGAGGGGGGCGGCGGGGAGAGGCTGGCCTCGGGCACAAATGAGAGGAAGCCCTGCACAGAGAGGCTTTAAAGACCCACTCCAAAAATCTGGAAAGAGAAACCAAAATCATTTGCAACATAAATTCTTTGTTAAATATGAAAAAGAGAAACATCCGGCTGTGCTCATGATTGGTGCTTTGGCAACTTAGAGAATGCCTGGGAGGGGCCCCTTGGCAGCAGGAGGGGGTGAGTGTGTCCTTCACGAGGCACACTCAGCCTCCCTGGGTGCAAGGCTGCTCCTCCAGGAAGCCTCACAAAGCCAGGCCAGCTGCTCTGAGGGTGGGGGTGCCCGTGGGGTGGGACCGGGGGCGGGACTGGGGACGCATGTCCCCAAGCCCCTGCTTGGAGCTCCGGTGAGCCCGGATCTGAGCCCCGCTGTGTCCATGCCATTCACACACAGACCGGTACAGGCTGGAGACGGAGGCAGAAATGATCAGAGTGGAGAGGATTTGGCTTCTGGTTGAATGCTAGTGATAATCAGGTGCTTCTGGTCTCAAAGGTTAAGTGGGGAAGTTGGCCCCATATTAATGAGCTGTGTATCGCCGTTCGAAATGCTACTTTAGTTTCTGCCTGTTGCTGCGCATTGCCCGTTGGCCCCAATTACCATGGCAAATTACCAGCATTATTCAAATAGGAAAAATAAACTTTAAATAGGAACACTGAAAGACCCAAACTTTACTCATTTCCAACACTAATATTTTGAATGCCATAAATAAATAAAATGTGTTCAAATTTGCAATAGCAGTCTTCTGGGTAAAATTGACATTTAGCCAAAGTGGTAAGGATATTAAAATCGATAGATTATGAAAGAGAAAGCCTTCAGTAAATATTTTCCTGTGGAAATCCTGTCTTTGGGTTTATAATGCTGAAATAGTGGAAAGGTTAGATTTGCATATGGGTGGGGCCATCCAGATCTGGGGGCCAAGGCTGCACTGTCCTCCATCCTCCTTCCTCTGCTGCTCCCTTCGTGGTGCTTGCTGTGCGGTCCCCCCAACCCCCGACCCATGGTAAATATGGGGGAGTGCCCTGGGGTGTAGGCCCTGGGGCCTCGGGAAGCAGCACTCCCGGGAGGGGGCGTGACTGACTGTGCTCCCTTTCCAAGAACTGGGTAGTGGAAGCGCTGCTCCCAGCGGCACCGAGCTGCTGGACCACACGCCGCGGCTCCGAGAAATCCTGCTAAGTGGGAGATGAACTTCCACCGCTCCATCTCTGCATCCCCTCAGGTGTCCATGGATGAGGTGCCTCTAGGTCTCCTAATGATTCCTGTTTGCTGACAATGGCAATCAAGCCTCATTAATTTCAAAGTCCAACTGCATAATTCAAATGAGCTGACTATTCAGTTATTCTAGATATCAAATTACCTCGAGGCCAGTAACAAATTTGAAGGAAGGCATGAAAGAGGAAAAAACCCTTACTGTCACCCACAAGGAGAACGCACCCAACCTGGAATGGGAGGAGCCAGTCAGGGAGCCTCTCGGGTGCGGCGTCCTTGCCTGGAGAAGGGGCGTCTGGAATTGCCCTGCTGGCCCCGGTTCTTACTCTTGGCATAGACCCCCGGCCTACTGCATCAGACGTTTCTGGAGGAGCAGTGGCCGGGCCTGGGCAGAGGGGAAAACGAAGGCTGAGGTGTTGCTCTGGGGTTAGCCTTCCTGTCCACACTCTGCAGGGAGCTCAGTGAGTGCTCATCCCGGGGCCAGGGAGTAGCAGGGCCAGACGTGTGTTTTGGGGAGCCCTGACGGCACTGTGATTGACAGGTACCAGTGCGAGGCTGGCCGTGGTGGCTCCTCAAAGGGCTTTCTGTGGCTGAGATCCCCGCTCGGGCATTTCAGTAGGATCTGGCGTGGATCCCAAGGCTAGGAGGGACTGTATTTTGGCAGACTGCATTTTCCAAAGACGGGTGTGCCAGTGATGCCCATCCTGCCAGCTCATCTTACCACGAACCCCCACGTGCCTGCTATGCAGTGGTTGGCTCTGTGTCCTCTCCTTGGACACTGTCCCAACAGAGAGTGCAGGAAGGGGACGGTGGCATGTGACCTCTGAGCAGTCCCTAATGCCGTGCCCTGTGTCTTGGTCCCAGTCAGGAGAAAGCCCGTGGAGAGGAGCCTAAGTCCTGGCCAGCAGTCGGCCTGAGCTCCCAGACCACACACAGTCAGCACAAGCCTGCAGCCCCTAGGTGGGCCCTCCGTCAAGGGGACCTCAGCCCCCAGCCAAACTGCTCAGCTCCTGCTGTGAGGAGCAGAGGGACACCGTCCCCGCTGAGCTCTGCCCAAATGGCAGGTGCATGAGCAGAACAGAAGCCCATGTTGTTTGGAGCTGTGGGGTTTCAGAGCGGCTTGGTATGCCATGGAGCAGCACGTGGACAGAGGTAGGGCGTTACAGACCTGGCTAGACCATGAGGGCTTAAAGATGAACTCCGAAGTCCTTGTGATCTAGATTCAAATCGTGTTGCTGCTACTTAACAGTGCCCTGACTCAGAACATTATTAAGGCCTTGATTTCCTCTTCTCTGAAATAGGAATCGTGCCTCCACCATGGGGTTCTTACAAGTGGGATGACACAGCAGGTGTAAGGTGCCCGACACAGCAGGTGTAAGTGTGTCCCAGACACTCACTGCCTAGCTCCCGAGTGCCAGCTGCGGTGGACGTTGTTCGCGCCCAGACTTGTGCAAGCACGGAGGTTTTTTAGAAATGACGCAGAAGTTCTTGTCACTTACTTGCATGAACTGAGCGTTTCCTCGGGATGCAGCTGTTTGGGGGTACGTTCTGGCACAGTTAGGCGCGTGCGATGCCGAGGACGTGTTGAGGCAGAACGTCACAAACCACTCCTCTGAGTCGAGTGCTTTCCTGGAGTCCCCCCCTGACCCTGGTTAACCGCGACTGCGTAGTTGCCCATCCTGCCTGTGGCTCCCCCAGCGCCAGAAGCACTAAGGGAGCCTGGTTGTCGGCTGCCCAGCCGAATCCAGAAAGCTGCACCTGTGACTCGACTCCACGTCCTGTGCCCGGACGCTGCATCCTCCAGGACCCAGAGCCAGTCTTAGGGAGAAATCACACACATGGCACCGCTCGACGCAGTTCCCTTTTAGTGAAAACATCGGTCAGTGTTGGGCGAGTTAAACTGTTCACCTGATCTTTCATCAGCTTTAAATTTGTTATTGCTTTTCCGTTTGGAAGACGGTGTCTCTGGCCTCAGCGCGTTTGGATATCACGTGTTGTCTGGCGGCACGTGGCCCTACATTGTTGGCTACGTGTCTGCTCATGCTTCTCTGACTTTGGGTTCCCTTCTCTCTGGTTTCATCCGCGGGCCACATTATCTTGTGACTGTTGACACGAGTGTCACTGTGATTGGCCTGGATGCCTGAGGACCAGAGCTCTGTCTTCCTCATCTCGGCAATCACAGTGTTAACAGAGGCTGTTAACGTGTGTTCACCCCCCAAAGAGTGCGTTTGCCCTAGAGGCTTTGTAGGGTCCCCGTGGCTGCTGACGAGCTGAAAGGAAAGCTGGCGTGGAATTGGAAAGGTGTTTGTCAGAGCTGTCGTGGGGGGAGCTCAGCTGTGTCCAGAGTGGCTCGGGAGAAGCCACAGTGGAGACAGCGTCTCATGCATCTCCCCTTTTATCTCCTCCCTATACCTGTCCCTGGGGGTAAAGAATAAATCAGAATTTATTGAGCAAGACACTGATGAAATATTAAGATGAAGAAGACAAGGTCCTATATAAAAAAGCCCGTCATACAAAACAGGAAGTACGGAACATCGTGTGATAGATGGTGGTCGACATTTCTCAAGGACTTGGTGCGCGCAGGTGTAAGGGCCCAGCGCGCCCTGTTTCCCGTAATTGACATGATTGTCCTGGGAGGCAGTTACTCTATTACCCTGCTTTGCAGATGAGCGAGCTCGGAATGAGAGAAGTCAGCCTTCCTGCCAGGGGCACAGAGGTTTCCGGATTCACACAAGGGTGGTCAGACCCCAGGGCACGTGCTCAGCTGCTGTCCGGCCTCAAGAGAGACAGGCAGGCAGAGAAGGATGGTGAATGCTGTGGGCGTATGGCTTATATTCTCAGACCATAACAAGCCCATGAGCCTGAAAATGGCAAACACAGTCACAGACGTAGGAGGTGGGGAAGGTGAAATTCTGCCTCTTACACAAATTTGGGTTTCATGACTGTCTTCACTGTAGGAGTTTAGGGAGTAAATACCCCTGGTAATTGGAGAAAGAGGACTTCCCAGGGGGTGGGAGAACCACCTGGGGCTGCCTGCGAGTCCACAGACCCCTCCTGGGTCCCCTGAGTCAGAATTTCAGGCACTGGCATCGCCTGCAAGCTACTCAGGGATTCAAACGTGCAGTGAAGTTCAACAACAACGCGAGCAAGATTCTCTCCTTGGCCGGACTCCGCCAGCCTCCCCCTAGCTGTTTTCAATCAGGCCTGCCTTTTGGCCTTCTTTGTGTCTCTCTTCATCATCCACTCTCAGCAGGACCAGAAGCTCCTACCCTCGATACCCGTCCCCGTTCCTTGTTCCCAGCACCCCCAGCTGATGCCTGACTGCCTGGCCTGCCCTCAGCGAGGGTCCTGCTAGGTTGGTTTAGCCAGGACCCCCTTCACCTCTGATGTTGCCTCTTTCTGATTTCCATGCACTGACCCTGCCTGCTCCAAGTCCATAACCCCCACTTCCCACGCTGCATTCACTCCAGCCGCTGGGCCCCTCACCTGCCAGCATTGTGTGAAACCTGGAGCGGACCTGTGGGCAGCAGTGGGGAGGGATGGCTGAGCTGGGGTTTGGAACAGACCACCTCTCCCTGCAAGAGCAGGGACATGTGCCACGAAACATCGGCCCGCCTTACCATCTCCTGGCCTCCCGTCCCTAGGTGGCTGCCTGCTCCCTCTCGCCAGCTCTGTGCCTGCCCCATCCCCACCCCCATCTCTCCCTTTGGTCTCTGCAGACCTCACCCCACTCATTACCACACAGTGACCTTCACCGAATTCAGCTCCTGAAGGAAGACCGTGACCCATATGCCTCCCCCTGCATGTGCTGAGGCCCACCAAGCAAATACAGGGGCCCAACAGTGAGGTCCCCTCCACCGCTGGGTCCCCAAGGGAATGGGCTCTAGCTGTGGGTCATTTGCTGACCAAGAGAGTTCTTAGCCAGTGGATAGGAAGATCTCTCTTATGTGTGATGGTACAGATATGAATAGACAGGGTTGGGTGCTGGTCCCACCTGTAAATACAATTTCACTGACATGAAGGCACTTTTCATCATGCGTTGTTGGCATTTTTAAAATTCTACATGATTAGTTACATTAAGAAATAGCCCAGGGAAATGAAGAAAATATTTCTTTTAAAATAAAGGATCTGCATAAGGTAAAAAGAGGGGGACAGTTATATGAATGGCTCATGTTATGTTGATAGCAAAGGTTTAGTAACATCAGGAGCTGACCTTCTTTTGTTTTCCTGTGTCTGACAAATACGTTACAGTCTCGGCTTTCTGCTGTTTATTTTGTGAATTTGCCATCTGGCTCCTGAGCACCTTCAGTGGAGAGTGGCTGGCGGGCCAGAAGGACTCAGTGGCTGGGGGAAGGGGAGGAGAATGGTGCAAACACCACGGCCCACCACTGCCCACCCTGGTTCCCAGGCACCGGGGGCAGTGGGATGAATGCTTTGTGGGTGGGCAGCCCAGACTGAGACAAGCTGACTCATCCAGTCAGTGTAATGTTTGGATTCTGGCTCCTACATTCAGGCTCTTAGCCATAGCATGCCTTCCAATGCCTGTTTACTAACAGGATTTCAGAAAAGCCTACAATGAGAAGCAACATGTTTATTATTTTGATAATTGAGGACTGAGGGTTATATGCACAGATATCTCTACACTTACCTATTGATTAAGTAAATTTGTAGCTCTTCACAATTAGCTAAATTTTTGGATAGCCACAAAGCTGTTTATACATATTAACAGCAGTTACTACTTTAACAATCAATTTCAAATTGGAATACAAAAAATGTAGAAAGTAAACTAAAACTGCGTTGGATTTCTTAAACTCATGATTTCTGATGTACTCAGGAAGATACTTTGCATCTGGGTTTAATTAGAATCTTTAAAATGTCATTAGTGTGCTAATATGAAGGTGCTAACAGATGAGGTCCTCTGTTTGGGGTTGATTTGTGGTTGTTTGAGTTCATCAGGATTTAAAAAGACATGAACACTAAGAGCCATTTCGGTGCATCAGGAGAAAAAGATTCCCAGTGGAAAAAGTGGTTGTTCCATAAAGGAAGTGATATTTACTTTCCCAACTTTTGTTAAATTCAAGAAGAATTTTAGTTATAAAGTAATTATTATTACTAAATAATACAGTATCCTAACACTTGTTTTACAATATCACCATTGACATCAGTGTCATAGTCACTTATGAATGCCATAAAGGACAAATTCCAATGCCTTTGTCTGATGACTCTCCCCTCCCCCCAGTGTTCTTTCTTTACCTTAAAAGTAGGTTCTGGAGAGGAGAAATGAAGTAGATGAAAATTGCTAAATAATTTCAAATAGTGCATCTAAGGCACTGACTAAAGCTAGGGCTTGGCCATCATTGTGCATTTACTCAAGCTCATAGAGATACTTGACACCAGAGAGACACGTACATTCCAGCCCTTTTTTTACTGCTACACATAACAAACAGGACAGAGATGACCCACAAAATGTTTGTTCTTTCAGGTGAACTTCCATGCACAAGAAAGGCATTGCCCCCATGCCCTGGTCTTGGTGCTGCTATGTGCATACCTGGGACCTGGACTCCATTCTGTTATACTCCCTGGAACCAGTGCCAAATCTGGCACCCTTGCCCTTGTTGGCCAATGAAGTCCTTTCCCATTGAAGCAAGCCCTTACACTCTGGAAGAGGTGACTGTTCCTTCAAATATATAAGACACCAAAGCAAGACTACGGGTGCACAAAACATTTCTAACATAACTAACCTCAAGGAATGGAGAGCCATGAATTTCCTGACAAAGGATTCAAAATAATGGTTTTAAAGAAGGTCACTGAGCTACAAGAGAACAAAGGTAGATAACTCAATGAAATTGGGAAACCAATACATGAACAAAACAATGAGTTTAACAAAGAGATAGAAATTATAAGATGGAAACAAATAGAATTCTGGAGTGGATGAATACAATGACTATAATGAAAAAAAATGCAACAGGGAGCTTCAACAGCAGACTTGACCAAGCAGAAGAAAGTACCTATTAATTTGAAGACAAGGCATTTGAAATTATTCCATCAGAGGAAAAGAAACAAAAGAAGAGTGAAAAAAGCCTGTGAGGTTTATGGGATTCCTTCAAAGGAGCAAAATATGTACTATGAGAGTCCAGAAGCAGAAAATAAAATAAAAAAAAGAGGCATAAAGGATATTTAAAGAAATATCCAAATACCAACCCTCCCCAAATCTAGGAAAGCAAATAGACATCCAGGTTCAAGAAGCCACAGGATTCCAAATAGGTTAGACATAAAGAGGTCTGCATGAAGACACATTGTAATTATATTGTAGAAATCAAAGACAAAAAGAATTTCAAAAGCAGCAAGAGGAAAGTGACTCATCACATTCAAGGGAACACCCACAAGATTGCCAGTAAATTTCTCAGCAGAAAACTTGCAGACCAGAAGAGAATGGATGACATATTCAAAATACTGAAAGAAAGAAAAAACCAACCAAGTACTATCGCTGATAAACTACCCTTTAAAAATGAAAAAGAGATAAAGACTTTGCCAGTAAAACAAAAATTGAGGGAGTTTATCACACCTAGACCTGCTTTACAAGAAATGGTGAAGAGAGTTATTCAATTTAAAACCAAAGCACTTCAAATAGCAACATGAAAACATGTGAAGGCATATGTCTCACTCCGGAAGGTGAACGGGGTAGACCCACCAAAGACAGAATATGCAACACTGTAATGGGGTGAATGACTTTGTATGCGACTGAAGTTAAATCATTACCCACTTAAAACGGACAGCTCTAACTACACGATATTTTATGCATGCCTTGAGGCAACCACACACAAAAAAACTATAACAGGTATAGAACAGATAAAGAGAATATAATCAATGGACATCATTACAAAAAAGAAAATCAAGTAACAAAGGAAGACAGCAAGAGAGGAGCAAAGGAACAACAACAATAAAAAACTAAAAACCAGGTAGAAAACAAGTAATAAAATGGAAGTACTAAGTCCTTTCCTACCCATGACTACTCTGAATATAAAATGGATTTAAACTCCCCAAACAAACACACAGCATGCAGTGATATGGTGCCTATAAGAGGCTCCCTTTATACATAAGGACACACAGGCTGAGAAAGAAGGGATGGAAAAGGTATTCCATTCAAACAGCAACCAGAACAAAGGAGAGGGGGCTATCCTTCTACTGGACAAAGTAGTAAGTTACTAAAAATTGTAACAAAAGACAAAGAAGGCCATTATACAAGGATGAAGGAGTCAATTAAACAGAAGGACTTAACAATTATAAACATCTACGCATCCAATATCGGAGCACCTAAATACGCAAGACAAATACTGACAGACCTGAAGGGGGAGATCGACATCAATACAGGAAGAGTAGGAGAATATTGCATAATGCCATCAATAATAATAATAATACCATATTTTCATATAATTCTGTGAAATAATAGGAGACTATTATTTTCAACAATGGATAGAACATCCAAATAGAAAATCAATCAACAGGTGGCTTAAACGACCATATAGGCCAAGTGGATCTAACAGGCATGTACACAACTTTCCGTGTTCTTCTTGAGCACACAGTGACCATTCCCCAAGATAAATCATATGTTAGGTGACGCAGAAAGTTGTAACAAATTTACGAATATAGAAATCACTCCAAGCCTCTTTTCCAACCATGGGATAAAACTGGATTTTTTTTTAAAAGAGGGAAAATTCACAAATAAATGGAAACTAAGGAGCACACTCTTGAAAAACTATTGGTTCAAAGAAGAAATGAAATGGGAATTTAAAATATCTTGAGAAGAAAACAAAAGCACAGCACACTAAAACTTATGGGATGCAGCAAAACCTGAACTAAGAAGGAAGTTTATAGAAATAAACACTACCAATGAAAAAGAAGAAAGATCTCAAATACGGCACTTAATTGTTCACCTCATCTAGAAAAAGAAGAACAAAGTAGGTCCAAAGCTGGGGTAAGGAAGGAGATAATAAAGAATAGGGCAGAAATAAATCAGATAGAAAATAGAAAACAATAGATAAAAAAATCAACAAAATTTTTAAATATGTTTTGGTTTTGTGAAAAAGAGCAACAAAACTTAAATAAGTAAAATCTTAGGAAAAAAAGAGCAACAAAACTGACAAATCTTCAGCTAGATTAACTGAGAAAACGAGAGAAGACTCAAATAAGTAAAATTAGAAATGAAAGAGGAGACATTATGATGTGTGCCTCAGAAATGAAAATGATCATAAGGGGCTCTTATGAACAATTATATGCCAACAAATTGGATAATGCAGAAGAAATCGATAAATTCCCAGAAACCTACAAACTATCAAAACAGAATGAAGAGGAAATTGAATGTCTGGAAAGACTGAATAACAATATATGTCATTGTTATAACAAATGCAGAAATTGAATCAGTAATAAAAAAAAGTCTCTGAACTCTACTTCAATTAAAAAAAAAAATCTCTCAACAAAGAAAAGGTCAGGACCAGATGGCTTCACTGGTGAATTCTACTACACGTTCAAAGAAGAATCAATGCCAATTTTTAAAAGAGTCTTCCAACAGATGACTCAAGAATCACCCAGATGAATCACCCAGATACTAAAGTCAGACAGACACCTCGAGAGAGGAAAACAATGGACCGATACCCCTGAACATCGGAGCAAAGATCCTCGACAAACAGTAGCAAACCCAAGTCAACAGCACATTAACAGTGACAGTGACCAAGTGGGGTTTATCGCTGGGGTGCAAGGATGACTCCTCCGTTTGGACGTGGCGCTGGACGTCCCAGCCAGAGCAGATGTACAAGAAACGGAAGTAAAAAGCATTCAGCTTGGAAGGGAAGGAGGAAAATGATCTGTTCGTAGTTGGCATGGTTCTGTATGCAAGAAAACCGGGAGGCGTCCCTGCATTCTGTTTATTTGGATGGTTGTTCAGCAGGTAAAGTGGTGATGCAGCCTGTCTCAGCTGGGTCATATTTCAGACCTGTTCAGAATAAATGTGGAACCAAGGTGGCTTGTTTGGGTGTACCCTGGTGTGAGCGGCAGATGGCTTTTTATGAGATTCGGTCTCGAGGCGAGAGGGGTCAGGGGAGAGCCGCGGAGAGATGACCATGGAGCTGGAGTGTGATGTGGGGAAGAGAGCACTCAGTCCTGCCTCAGCAGGTGCTCACGGGGAGGGAAGGCTGGTGGGGCCGCGGATGCCGCTCGCGGCGGGGTCCGCCTGCTTCTGCACACAGCACGCAGTCTGTCCACCCTCTGCTACGGACGGGAGTAGGGGTCCCACCAGGGGCATTTTCCTCCTGTCCGCCACCACCTTTCTCTAAGGCTGGAGCGCGGTTAGCGCCGCTCAGAAAGAACCGTTTTGCCGTCTCAGGAGCTCAGGGGCTGCACGGACTGACCGTGTCTACGTTAGGCACATGCCGCCCGCCGGGTGCGATGCCTCTGTGACCTTCCCTGGGACAGTCATTTTAAGGCGATCGGCCTGTCTGCCTGAGCACAGGCTTCAGGGCGTGGTGACTGCTGCGCCTGCGAGGCGGTGGGTGTCGTCTTGTCTCCCTGGGGGGAAGGTCATGGGGACAGCAGCCCTCAGCACTGGCCGCCCTGGCCGAGGACGCCTGGGCTGGGAAACAGAATTTGACCGAAAATTCCCACTAAAGGGCCTTTGATCTGCAGCGTAGGGGAATTGTTTTGTTTACTTTTGCTTTTTTTGAAGATTTTATATTTATTTATTTGATAGACAGAGGGAGAGAGTGAACACAAGCAGGGGAGCCGCAGGCAGAGGGAGAAGCAGACTCCCCACCTAGCAGGGATCCCGACGTGGGGCTTGATCCCAGGACCCTGGGATGACGACCGGAGCCGAAGGCAGTCCCTTAACTGACTGAGCCACCCAGGCACCCCTAGTTCTTTTGTTTTCTATCAGATGTAGCATTTTGCATTCCCTGGCTTCCTCACATGCATTAATGAATAAATGATTGTTGCAATGAAATGTTTAGGGGAAGATAGAAAACATTACATAAATTACTTCTTCAGGATCAATAGCCATCACTTTGTGAAGCCTGCTTATCCCCCTTATTAGGCAAAATGCTTTTGATCTGAGGCCAACGTCTGGTCCTTCTCTATGAAGACATTTTCTTCCCAAATTCTAATGCACTTAGAAACTCGGTAGCTCCCCCCCTCCCCCGACCACCTGGATACAATTAGTGAGTGTTTGGTTCACACCACATTGTGCCCGAATCCAAGATGGCCTGCGTGGGTGTCCGGCTCTGCGGCGAGGGGGTCTTGCTGGGTCCTGTGAGTGCACCCCAGGATGCCACAGTCATCTCACCGTGGCTGTTGTGTTCCCAAGAGATGCTGACTCGGGTCCGTGGTCTGACGCTTACTGGCAGGACGTTGGCAGCCCCCAAGCAAGAGCCTGATCCCCAAATAAGGGTCCTTGTTAAGGACACTCTGCCACAGGAGCGCCTTCTGGCTTCGCTTCACTGACTTTTAAGGACAGTCCCTGGGAAGGCTTGGACTCTCCAGACAGACTGTTATACCAGTGGAAGTCTGTCCAGTTTCTGATAAGACCAAAACTGATTTATTTTTTGTTTATAGTCCACTACCTTTGACAAAGCTTCCTCTGGAGATGTGTGTCTTCATCCTCAGCTCCTCTGGTTTGTCTCCTTCTTTTATTTTTTTGCTTTGTTTTACAACTGACAAGGGGAAAAAAAATCCGACATCAACCTTGGAAGATGGTAATGCATTCAAGACTTTTTTTTTCCCTTTCAGATCTGATAAATAATCTTGCCTAAAACCATGTCCAACCTTTTCAGCGGGAAGTGCAGATGGTTTTGCAGCCGGTAGGACAGACTTTCCTCACGGATGCTTCACAGAGTGTCGGCACGGCCATGTCTTAATCGAAACATAAATGCAAAATACAAGACAGCATCTGTGGCTCGGGCAGGGCGGGGGGCACAGAGGTGGGGGGCGTGGGGGGCGCCAGAAGGAAGCGCCAAAAAAGGGAGTCGTAGAGCACACTCGAAAGGCAACCTCAAGAGTGAGCATCCCATCGGGGGACTGTGGGGTGGGCTGAGCTGCTGAGGATCAGCTGCAATGGGGCAGAAATGGATTTTTCTCGATGGGGAAGAATGTGAGTCCCCTACTGTTGAAGATGAATGGTTGCTGATGTGATCAGTGAGGTGTGCTTGCTGTCTCTCGCTGCTGAAGGGCTCTTGCAGCGTCTGCTGTGGGCGATTGCATCTGTGGGGTCCACTGCTGAGATTGACCATCAGCAGTGTGTGTAAGACGAGAGTCTGGGGAATAGACCCTGTGGCGGGCGCGCCCATGAGTGACATCTTCGGTCACGTCATCCTACTTGCCGTCAGAACGAGCCGTCATTCCTGGCGATGCCTTCACTAGCCACAGCGAGCATGTTCTGGGGGGATGAGGTCATTTGCGAACACAGCCGATGAAGACTTTGGCTTTCTGGGGAGATGAGTGCGGAGGCCTGACATCCTGTTTTACAGCCGGAGGCACGGAGGCTGCGAGCCGTCAGTGCCGTCTTCAAGGTCGCGTCGCTAACAGCCAGGCACAGGGACGGTTTTCCTCCGGCTTCTCCCCGGCTTCTCCCTCGGCCCGCACACCGCTGTCTCACTCCCCACCCAGGCACACATCCACTGCATGAAGCTTTCTTGCCGTTCTTTCTCTCGCTTCCAAGCTCCAGGCGTTGTTGAACTCGTTACGATGCCGCAGATGGCATTCCGGCCAGACCGTCTCCTTCCCTGGCCCACCTTCCCCTCCACCACACAGCCATCCCTCATTAGCTTGACCCAGCTCTGACCGACTTGTGCGCCGTGGCGTGAAGGGGTGGGTCTCAACCCTGTCTGCATGTTATATTCTCCTGGGGAGATTGAAAACACCCAGTGCCAGGGACCCAGCCTAGACCAATTATAATAGAATGCCTGGGGGCAAGGCCAGACTTCTCCACTCTCAAAAGCAGATTTCGGTGTGCAGAGAGAGTAGAGTCACCGCAAAGCAGGAAATAGCTCACAGTCTTGTCCACTGGAAACGTTCTGAATGTCTTCATTAGGAATGTGTGCCTCTCATTCCCATGATCTCAACTTCAGTGTCCTTGGAAGGCCAGCATGCCAGCCTGGGCTTCCGTCCTGGCTCAGGCCATACTGTCTCACGCAGAGCCTGACACTGTGACGGGCCGGTTGGTGGGGGCCAGGGACCGTCGGTGTGACATGGCAGCGAGGGAAGTCACAGGCATGACAATCAGGGAATGACCTCCAAGTGCGTCCAGGTCTGGAAAAGGACATGAGGCAGTGGGGTGCAGGGAGGGATGTGGACATTACGCAGTATTGGGACACCAGTCAGAATGTGTTGAGATGAATCAACATGTCCTTTCTGGCCTCCTAAAGCCATTTTGGGAAACACTAACGCAAAGCACCATCATTTCATGAGAAATACCGGGATGATGTCTGAGAAGTCGGCAGTGGGAGCGGGCAGGCTCTGAAACGTCGAGTGCCTTTGTTTCTCTATCTGCTAGAAATACCGGTGGCTGTGGTCTGTCTCTGAGATTTGGTTTATTTATAGATCAGAAATAACAGAGTAGGGGAAAGAACTCATGAAGAATTTTTGATTTTGAGTATTATCTGAATCTGAAATATGGAATAAGATAAATCTTGTTTACTTTTTTATTTGTTATTTCAAAATATTCTGCAGAGAAATAATCTCTAGACCATCTAATATGGGAAAACTACAGCTTCTTTCAAACTCTGTGACTTCAGACTTCAGTAGCAAAAATGACTTTATACATGGTGCATTAGTACGTACTTTCTGTGCAATCAATAATCCCCAAACCCAGTGGCTTCGTTGGTATGCCCTGCCTGTTTGCTCAGTCTCTGGGGGTCTGGCTGGGGTCTGGCTGACCTCGCGTGGGATCGGACACCCCGCGTGTGTATTGCTTTCCTGGGGTGAGCCGCTTCTGAGACTCGCTCCCATCACTGTGGCGACAGGTGGGGAAGCTCTGAGTCCATTGCTCTGGCGGTCTCGGCAGGATCGTGTGGGAGATCGGCAGCCCTGGGGTGGAGAGTGTACACTTTCCACGCGGAGGAAGGAGAGAGCAAAGATTTACTCACTTGCCAGTCTGATCTCATCTACCTGCGTGGCTTAGGGCAGGGCGTGGAAATGTGTGAAGGCTCTGGATAGGCTGAGTGAAATACTCCCCCTGTGAGGCTGGTCTCTATTTCGTGATAGATACTCAGTAATTTAAGCCCGAGTTTGCAACACCATCCTCAGAGGCAGTGTTTGAAGGGGCACTGGCTAATGAGGTTCCCGCAAGGCTGGGTCTGGCTGGTGCCTTTCCAGCAGCCCCCAGTGGAGACAGACACGGAGGCGCTGGAGGTTGAAGGGCAAGAAAGGAGGGATGAGAGTGGGTGCACGTGTGGTCAGGACAGCTGACGCAGTCAGTGGAGGACGAAGCCCGCGTACCTGCATTCCCGGCAAGCCGCATGGCGGGAGGACCGGCTCTGGTTCGGCGTGGGATCTGTCAAATCCCAGGCGATCACCACGCAGCCGTCCTTTGGGTCCGACTTCTGAGAGCCGCTCAGGTCTGCAGCCTCAGTTGCGCTATCTCCCAGGTGAGATGACCTCATTGGACCAGATGCCGGTTTCTTGGGCTTCCGGGGCATTGGCCTTTCCTTCTCTCCCATCTCCCCACCCAGGGGGCTGCCCTCCCCGTTCTTGGTGAAAGACTTCACCTGCCCTTCGCTGAGAAGCACCTGACGTTGTCCGCTCACCGTCCCTCAGCCCTCTGCCCGAGGCCGTGGCGTTGGTGTGCTCTGTCCTCCCGCCCCTGCCCTGCCCACGACGGTCACAGGCGCCTGCCTGCCCAACTCCAGCCTGTCCACTCTGGGTGCAACAGTGTCCCCCAGCTGAGGTGCGTTGCACCTGTGTATGTTCGCTCATATGGAAATAGGGTCTTGACAGCTGTAACCACTCAGGATCTGGAGATGAAGCCCCCCGGGTTTAGAGCTGGAGTCCGGTGCCTGATGTTGTCTCCATACACACTGGGGGAGGCGTGGACACTGCTTTACAAAGGGGCCAGATTAGGCCTCTGTGTCGGCCCCTGGTTCTTTATTGCTTCCCTGTCAGCAGAAGCCTGTTAGCGTGAAAGCCTGCCAGTGCCAAACCCAAATTGATGTACCTTCAATCATTTAAAATGAACCCCAACACACAGATTTTTAGGCATCGAGAGACTGCCTGCTTTCTGTACCCCACAAAAGCTGACTGGCAGCTGTTAGCCGTAAGATAACGGCTGGGCTGGTCCTGAGCTGCGGCGCTCCCTTGGTGCTCTCCGACCCAGAGACCCCGCACCCGACTGCTGAGTGGCCTCCCCCAGACACATAGCCCTCTCTGAGCCCTCCTGGCCACCCCCGAACAGGCTGGTCCAGCCGGCAAACCCATCAAGACGCTGTGCACATAAGCCGTGTGGCCATCGCTCCTTCCTGGATCAGCCCTGACCCAGGACCTTGACCCTCCACAGACACAGGGGAGGGCTCCTGGGGCACGGAGGCAGAACCGGGGTGATGGGTCTGTACACCGGACCGGGGGCTGCAGGAGACCCGCAGCACTCCTCTCCAGAAAGGAGGAAGCAACTCTGGCAGCAGCTTGGTTTCTGTTCGGTTAAATTTCAACAGCAGGAGAATGAGTTCCTGTTGTTCTGAGCCATTCCGTTTGTGGTAATTTGTCACGGCAGCCCTGGGATGCTAACACACACACGAATATGACCTTTCTCTGCACCGTGCTGGTTCTCTGACGTGTCCAGAGCTGTGGGGTCGGCGGCAGGCATGTTTCCACTGTTTTCGGAAAAGCACACAGACCCCGTCCGACGGCCCCCGGGGGGCCCTGTTCCGGGCCAGCCTCTGCCAGGATCCTGATGCCTCCCGCTCACAGCAGAGACCGCAGAGAAAGGAGCATTCATGCCTTTCTTCGCTTAGAAAATGCGTGCTGAGCGCCCACTGTGTGCTCTGCACTCTGCTGGGCCTCAAAGGAGACGTCCATCTGTACTTCTGGGTGGTCACACGTGCACGAAACACATGGTCCTTGAGGAGCCTGGAGAGGACGTCACCAGCCGACCACAGGGCCACTGAGCTGAGATGCCGAAGGGGCTCCGGACACATGTGGCAGGCGTGGACAGAGAAAACCAGCACTGGAAACCATGCTCGATGCCCCAACGGCATGTGCTCCTTCCCCAGGCTGCCCTGTGGCCTCTTCTGTCACCACTGTTAGTTCTTTCAGGATGCACGACTGCCCTTCTCAGCGTCTCAGCCAAACCCTCCGGAAGCCAAGTACTTTCAAACGTGCTCGGTGTGAAGAAGAAAAGGCCGGAGCTAGCAGCCTGCCACACAGGTGGGATCTAATGACTCGGGGGTCGGGATCGGACCCTGAGACCAGCAGACAGAAGACCGAGCGTCGGTCTGTGGACGGTGGGATGGGAACGGCCTGACGGTGCAGGCCCTCCTTTTTGCCTCCTGCTACCCCTTCCATCCCGCCTGAGGGGCAGTCCTTCCCCTGCTCTGGGGACGGTTCTCACCAAGCCCAGGTGTTAGAAAATTCTAGAGTCTCGCCGACCTACAGTGTGCCACCGCCTGCACCGAAGACCCCTGGCTCCCGTAGGTGTGCACAGCCGTGGTCCCTGGAGACGCCGGGGCTCGAGGAAAGCCCACCCCTCTGGGGGACAGATGGAGGGCCGCCGCGGGCTCCACGCCCATCACGACATTACCACGTGGCCGCTAACAGGTGCACAGGTGTGCAGGCTCCTGCACGGATCGTAAAGATACGCGCTCCGAGTGTGGAGCTCCTCGCCGGCCTACAGGACCCACCTCACTTTCCGTTTCCCCAGGTGCGAACCCCAGGCAGCGGCTGGGCAGCCGTTGTCGGCTCTGGCTGCTGCCAACAGAGGGGGAAGCAGGGTCCTGTGCGGGGTCAGCTGGAACCACACAGACTGTTTTCAGAATCTGAACTGAGGATAAAGCAAGAGCTTGAATATGCGATTGAAAACAAACGCCACTGCAAGATGGTGCGATCGTCAAACATAAACCGCCTAGGAAGTCAGACTCCTGGACACGGGCAGAGCGCTCGCTCCCCAGTCTCCATCTCTGACTCTGTCTCTCCTTCCCATGGCTGTTCAAACACCGGGCGACCAATTAGAACTGTGAGCAACTCCCATGAGGCCACCCTAGGAAGTCATGATAGAATTCCTAGCAGTATACTTCCTGCCATTGATGTTTGTGCCGACGGCTCTGGTGCAATGCTGTCAGGTGATGACTTTTCTTGTTAATGGGCTTTGTTTTCCAGACACTTTTTAGTTTTCGAGCAATATTGAGTGGAATACCCAAAGATTTGATGTTTACCCCTGTGCTCACACATGCAAGCCTCCCCGACTATCAACGCCCCCAGCGGATGGTGCCTTTGTCATAATTTTTTTTTTATTTTTTTTTATTTATTTTATTTTATTTTATTTTGTGCCGACGGCTCTGGTGCAATGCTGTCAGGTGATGACTTTTCTTGTTAATGGGCTTTGTTTTCCAGACACTTTTTAGTTTTCGAGCAATATTGAGTGGAATACCCAAAGATTTGATGTTTACCCCTGTGCTCACACATGCAAGCCTCCCCTACTATCAACGCCCCCAGCGGATGGTGCCTTTGTCATAATTGATGACCCCACGTAGACAGCTCACCACTGCCCAGACTCCATTTACACCAGGGTCACTCTTGGCGTCCTACATTCTGTGGGTTTGGGCAGATGCATAATGACATGTGTCTGCCATGGTGGTGTCACACGGAGTAGCTTCCCTGCCCTAAAGACCTCCATGCTCCACCATCCAACCCCCTCCTCCCCAAGGTCTGGCGACCCCTGATCATCCAGTGTTTCCACAGTTTTGCCTTTGCAAGAATATCTAAAGTTGAGACCACCCTGTATGCGTCCTCTTCAGATTGGGGTCCTTTACTTAGTGATATGCTTCTAAAGTTCCTTTCCTCCGTGTCTTCTCACGTCTGGTCAGCTCTTTTTGTGTTGAATAGTATTCCATCGTCTGGACGGACCACGGTTATTTATCCATCACCTGCTGGGGGACATCTCGGATGCTTCCAAGTTTTGGCAACTATGAACAAAGCTACCATAAATATTTGTGTGCAGGTTTTTGTGTGGATACATGTTTTCAGCTCCTGTGGGTGAGCACCAGGGAGCATAATTGCTGGGTCGTAAGGGGACGTTTCATTTTGTAGGAAGCCAGCAGACTGTCCCCTGGAGTGGCTGCCCTGGTCTGCATGCCCGCCAGTCGTGAGTGAGCATCCCTGTGGCCCCGCATCCTTGCCCGCTCATGCTGCTGTCAGACCTGGACCCGGGCCTCTGGTGGGCGTGCAGTGGTGTCTCCTTGTCTTCATTTGCATTTAAGGTAGCTAGTGTTTGACTGCCCATTTTACTTCTGTGGGTGACCAGCAAGTGGGGAGACTCTTTAACCACAGATCACCTCTTTTTATTTTTCTTTTTTGAAAGGACAGGATAGAGAGATGGGATGCATATTCTCTAGATTTTTACTTTCTTGGCTGCAAAAATAAAAGTGGTTCTCTAGAACAAATAGATATGGTTTCTTGTAAGTTGGTTTTGGCCAGGGTCAGATTTCATCAGACCCATGACTGAGATTTCCTAGGAGGAAAACAAAACAGGCAATGTTTCTTCTATACAATCGGGTATTTAGACTGGACTACGTCCACTCCTTCCCCCACAGTAAACACTGTAATTTGCACCTGAGGAAGTGATGTTTTGAGTTGCTTCTGGGAAGGTCGGGAGTCTGTCCTCACAGTGTGATCAATAGATAGTGTCACTTGGAAGCTACTGAGCAATGAACTTGATGAAAACCAAAATGGCACCATTGCCCAAACACTGCGAGGTTGATTTCAGCTGCATCCCTGACTATTCTGTCCTATGTTTACTTACCGACCACACCCCTCCGCGCATGCTATGGTCTGGGCAGTCACAGCCATACCTCTTTGACTGGGTGTGTGCTGACGGTGATCCCTGCCTGCACGTGGCTTGTTTCATGGACCAGGGTCTGCTCCTGGGACAGGGATTCCACAGGGCTGGTCTGTTAGACTCTCGGGGCTGGTCCTGGGGGTTTCAGTGGTACATTTAGCTGGAAGTAGCAGAGATGCTCTTTTGTTTGTTTCTGACTTAGATTTAAAATTTGAGAGGTTTTGTGAAATATACCACAACAAATGACTATCATTCCAATGGAAGGGATTTCAATAAAATTGCCCATTATAATTTGTTTTGCTAAGTGTTTGTGTTCACGGTTTTGGGGACGGCAAGGTGGGTTGATTGTCTTTGGGCCCGGTCTCCAGGTAGCCCATGTCCCAGGAGTCAGCCTAGATTTTGGGCGGTTGAGGGGTTTTTTGTCTGCGGTGGCATCTGCCTTCCTTTCAAGGCACCAGACCCTCTCCTCCTTGCAGTTCCCATGGTGCTCCTGCTTTGATTGTGACGTTTTTCTGTGCTCCTTCCCACTACCTTCTGAGATACAGACTTGCTCCTGCTGCTCTGATGTTAGATGCTTCGTTCCACCTGGGATTACCAGCTGCGGCTCCTGTTGTCCTCTTCACACTGGTTTCGTTCCCGTCTGTGTGCGTTCTGGTCTCAGCTCACTGTGTCCCCTTGACGAGCGTCTACCCTTCATCCTCCGCTTTCACCTGGTTCTCAGTCTTGGCTTTCAGAGAGCCCTCTGAGGCTCCTGCTGCTTTGGTTGTGGTCCTGCCCCCGGGGGCCGGTGTGGGGCCAGGTAGCAGGGAGGATGGCGTGTGACTTCCACAACGCCCTGTGAGGAGATGCGTGCCGAGGCCAATGTACCCCCTTCTAGGAGTGTGGCCTCGACGGGGTGTTGTCTGCAGCTGACGTTAAGCCCTTTGGATAAACTGCCAACCCCTGAGAACCCGTGAGGGGAAAGGGCCTTCCTGTCTGTGTGTGCATATGCGGGAGGAAGGAAAAGAGGAGGAGGAGAGGAGACTCAAGCCAGTGCCTCTCCCAGCCCCCATGCCATGTAATAGGGATCCACCTAGGCGGCTGGTGTCAGCGCGGCCACTGTGTGCCGGCCTGCTCTGCATCGGGGTCACATGGTCAGCTCTGCATCAGAGGTCATATGGCCACACGGTCAGCTCTGGATCGGGGTCACATGGTCAGTTCTGCATCAGAGGTCACATGGTCACACGATCAGCCCTGCATTGGGGTCACATGGTCAGCTCTGCATCAGAGGTCACATGGTCACATGGTCAGTTCTGCATCAGAGGTCACATGGTCACATGGTCAGCTCTGCATCAGAGGTCACATGGTCACACGGTCAGCTCTGCATCGGGGTCACATGGTCAGCTCTGCGTCAGAGGTCACATGGTCACATGGTCAGCTCTGCATCGGGTCAGCTCTGTTCTGCCTGGCTCCGCTGCGCAGCTGCCCTTGGTCGCTGAGACGTGCACGGTGGACTGCTTGCGCACATGCCAGACCCCGGCCCGAGCCAGAGGCATAGGGCTGCTGGCATGGCCCAGGTGCATGTGAGAGCCACTCAGATGGTCCAGGTGTCCCACCACAGTCCCGGCAACGTGAGGTAGACGCTCTTCTGTAGGGACGCGCTGGTGCTGGTCCAGTGCCCGCCCCGCCCCTGACAGCCTGGTCCTCCACCCCCGGACTGTCCTCGCCCTGAAATGATGGAAGCCAAGTTAAATGAATTTCTCTCTGGAGCCAATGGGCCGGATCTTAAGCCTTCCTGAGAACCGAAGTGTAATTTAAGAAACTGGAAGAAATTATTGAGTTGGTGTCCTAATCCCCCGAGAGTCTCCGTGCTCACTCCGCTGAGCAGCCTAATCCCCGCCGGGGCCTCGACCCTGGGTGGAATCCTTAATTACCAGAATCTCATTTCTGCTTCGGAGGCTACCTGAGTAGCATCTGTCGCTCAAATAAACTCGTGAAAATAAAGTATTAAAATCAATAGTTCAACTTGTAGGTGAAATGGAACAGAAAAATAACTTTGCTGCCTGCCCACCTGATTCTTGGTGGCTGGTCACAGTGGTCACTCTGACCTCTGCTCTCTGCTGTGTCCTCCCCAGTGCTGTCCGCAGGCATGCGGGGTGTTTTCGGCATCCGCTCTTCCTGGAGACAAGAATTACACAAGAACGTCTTCTAGGAGCCAGGCCCAGGCCCCGGCAGATGTGCTGGCCACTGTTGTCCTGTGCGCCGCTGTGTGGGGCACACAACCACCTGCTCTCACCTCGTTGTCCCGGGGACCAGGGCACTGCTGCTCCCCCGTTTGCAGAGGGGAGGAGGAGAGGGCGTGTGTGTGGCCCCATCTACTGCTTTTCCTGCTTTTCTCCGTGGAGGGAGTGCAGTCGGACCCTTGCACACGAGGAAACACCAGCCTAGGGATGGGGCTGTGTCCATCTGACCCGGGTTTGTGCGTGGGGTGCAGAACAAGGCGGGCGACCCAACCCGAAGCACCAAGACAGGGCTGACGCTCACCACATGGGTCGCCGCCGCTCCTGAGAGCGTGGGTCGGTGGCAGGACAGGCGGCCCCATAGCCGGCGAAGCACAAGTGTTTCCAGTGGGAACGGTCACCATTCCAGTCACTGTTTTCTGGGAAAACAGACGGGACAAGCTGTGGACTGCTGGACCACGGGGCCTCCCCCAGTCTGGGAAGGAGGGCGAGGTGGCCTCGGTGGCACAGGCCACACTTCCATTGTACAAAGTTTACCCGGGAACGTCTGGTCTCGTAACTTTGTGAGCTCACAGCTCTTCCCGGAGGCCCGAGGCTGCCAGGCTGCCTCCCCCCCGTCTCCGGCCTGCTGGCTGTGCTGGAGACCCTGGCGCCTCTTGGGCTAACTGGTAGCATTGCTGGAGTCTGCCAGTCTGGGAGGAAGTCATATGGAAGATTCTGCCGGGTGATGAAGGGGCAAGGACAGCCTATGCAGCCCATGCGCGTGATGATGAGGGATGGGGCCCTGGTGACCTGGGGTTCCTGCTGCGGTAAGCCTGATGCCCCAGAGCTCCATGTGGGGCCCCGCTAGTTCCAGGTCCCGCTGCGCTCATCCCGGGAATCACACCCCAACCACCCTCCCCCGTGTGTCCACATAGCTGCAAATCTAAATACCCTCTAAACACCAGAATGCCTCTCCCTTCCAGCAACGGCACCCCAGGACACAGGAGGGGAACCAGGAGGAGCCCCGCTTCAGGACGCAGTTCCCCCAGCGGGGCCTGATGGCCGATGGGCTCGAATCATCGTCCAGGTGCACAGCTGAGCCCTTCCCACCTCGTCCCCCGGCGCCTCCGGGACTCTGTCCCCACGAAGCCCACGCCCTCCTGCCGTCAGCCTGAGTCTAGTGGGGACTGCAAATACCATCACGCTGGTGTGCAGAGGTTAGGGTGCCCCTCACGTGATCCGAGGTCCCCGAGACACGGGTCCATCCATGCCACCTGCTCACATAGGCCTCCCTAGAAGGCATTTTCATCAGCAAACAAACAGAAGTGCTAACAAAGGGGATTTCTTCCAGATATCGGAAGGTTCAGAATTTCTCCAGGAGAAACCAAACCAACCCTGGCTCTGTGCCAGGATGGCTCTGCTGTCGTGGGGGCCAAGACTCCACGTTAGGGGGCTCTTTTGCTCCTTGGCTATTTCACCACTGCTACGGAATTTCCTAGAATGGAGTTCGCCTCCCCCCACCCCCAACGGTCAGGTGGACCAGGGGGAGGACGTGGGGCAGGGCTGGTGCTGGCTTCGTGGACGGCTGAGCTTTCAGTCCCAGAGCATGGCGACCCTGCCCGCGAAAAAGCCTGCGGAGCAGTCCTTCCCCCGTCTCCCCGTCTCCTCTCCCTCACCAGCTGCAGGGGCCATGCTCTCTTGGGGAAGTCTGGGGGGCTCTGGGAGCTCTGAGCAGCAAGGTCCATGGGCCCCAGCTAAGCAGTGGGTGAGGAGGGAGGAGGCCCAGCCCGCACACGGCCTCCTGGAGCGTGTGTGTTCACTGACTGCAGCTCGGGGAGCACGGCTCAGCGAGCGCCATGCACCTGCTGCCTGGTGGCATGGCTCACGTTCCCGAGGCCCCCCGGCAAGCCATACATCACGGAATATTGATACGGTTCCACCAGACTTCCGCACCTGACATTTGATTTATAGCTTTAGGTGTTCTTTTTAATTCTAAACAGTCAATAGAGGATCAAAGGAAATGTCATATTTGCAGCGCTCAAGCCCAGTGACACCTTGGCAGCCAGAAACGGGGGCGGTCCACAGTGGCTTCCGCCAGCGGGCTCTTCCCTGCCTGCCATTGTGGGGTTCAGAGCAGCCAGTGCTCAGGCCTGACGCCCCTCCTCGGCGCCCCAACATTTCCCATATTTATCACATCACATAGCAACCTCTAGAATCCTGCCTTCATTTAAGCTTTTCACGTCCCAATGATTTTTTATTATTTCCATCGACCAAAATAAATGAAGAAATGTTTTAGACTACACTTGAAAGCATGTAAAAATCAATAACTGGATTTTAAAAGATTTAAAATGTCTTGAATACATTCATTTTCAAACATTTTCCTCTGATCTTTAAATAGCTTTTCTTGGAGCATAACATTTTTTTTGAAAAGTCAAATATGGAGCATTAAGGGTATAATTACCATTTTAATTATAACTCAATCATCCTATCTGCTTTGCATAGAAATTAAAGCTTTTATGTCAGGATTTGGGGCACTCACAAATGTTAAGGAGCAATTAATGTTAAAAGTTTAATTTTTTTCAAAGCCAGGATGAACTTTACAGTTCTTAATTTCATTCTTGCTCAGATTGGAAAGAGCGGACGCTTCCACTTGTCACTTATTGCTAAAGTAAATCCCTCTCTACTCGTGAGTTGGTCTGGTGTTCTGGTGTCCAAGTTTGCACAATGGCTGAGTCTTGGCTCTGCTGTTGGCCTCGGGACCCGGCAGGAGTGACAGCCCTTTGCCCTGTGCCCTCGTCTGTGAGAGGGGCTGCAGCCCCCTTGTCTTCAGGACTGCTGGTGTGCGCGGGGCGTGGGAGCCGTGGGGGTCCACGGCCTGTGTCTGTCTTAGGCTTGTAGGAGCCCCTCTTTGCTTAGGGTCAAAAAAGAGTCCCAACCACTCAGAGGTGTGGATTTTCCTGCCCCCCAAACGGTAGCTCCCTTCAATCTTTTGTATTCAAGAGGCAGGGACAGTTTCTGTGAAATAGCAAACCAGTGCCAAGCCTAATGACGCCCCCCGCCGCCAAGTCAGCAGCCTGGGCTTAAGGAAAGTGACGCTGGCTACAGTCCCACTGGGTTTCAGGGCATTTACCTCTAAAGACAAAATGTTCATGATAGATTTCCCATCATTTTGCTGCACATGAGCGATGTGCTCTGCTCCTGGCTCCTGAGGCCCAGGCTGCAGGTGTGTTTGTGTGCATGTGCGCACTTATCTGTGTGTCTGCATGTGTGTGCGTGCATGCGTGTGCATGCCTGAGCACACACATACGGGCATGTGCACATCTACATTTGTGTTCATGTAGATGTAAATGCACATGTGGACATGTGTGCAGGCACGTGTACGTGTGTACACATTGTATGTGTCTGCATGTGTACATGTGCACACATGTGCGTGTGTAGGTACGTGTATGTGTGCACACATAGCATGTGTGTCTGTATGTATGCATGTGCACGCACACACATGTGAATGCACGTGTGGACATGTGTGCATGCATGTGTACGTGCACACACATTGTATGTGTCTGCATGTGTACATGTGCGCATGTGTGTGTTCATGTGTGCACACACATGTGTGTGGTTGCATGTGTGGACGTGTGTGTGCCTGTGTGCCTGCACATGCACGTGCTTGCCTGTGTGCAAATGCAGCCTTGCCAGTTTTCTCCTGGTTAAGCCCCCCACCCCCACCCCTACCCCCCGGCCCATTTCCTCCCGGCCTGTCAGTATTCATTCTGGAAGGGAAATCACACCACTTATGGATATTTCCAAAACAAAATAAAATGCTCCCATTTCTAGAACATCTGTGGAAGTGCCTATCTCCTTTTTTTACCTTTTATTTTAGTCCATTTTGTGGTTTGTGTGTTTCTCCCTTTTGCTTACACCTTACTTTTCTGCTTTATGAGGAAAAATGGTGACAGAGGCGGGCAGACATGTCTCTCCTGTAATGGCTGTCCCTCCTCATCTCTATGGGTGGAGCGGCCTCGCTCCCTGAGACTTAATCACCATCGCTCCCATGGGCACATCAGCCCAGCAGGACGGGTGGACCTGTGATCATGTGGAAGCAGCCGGCTTCCTAATGATTGCGTGGCCTAGATTTTCCCAGCACGGTGGGGATTTCACACACTATTATTTCCAGGGAAAGAAAAAGTTTTAAAAATCTGAGTAAATGTGACTTAGGGTTTAATGGCTCTGGAAGAGTTTTCATATGAATAACTTCACTCCTCAGACAGACTTGGGTGTGGTACAAAAGATTACAAACCCTTTGGGTAAGTTGAGTCCCAAAGCGGTCTGAGTGTTTCTGTTAGCCCGTCCCTGGTCCCCGGGGGCACGCGGGCCATGGGGTGCAGGCAGCACCAGGGCTCTGGGGAGAAGGGGGCCATTTGTAACCCCACTCCCGCCTGGCCCCAGGCTACTCCAGTCCTGGCCACACTGTGGTAAGTGTCCCATCAGTCCGAGGTCCCTCCGTGTCCATGAGAGCAGGCTCCTACTGACGCCGATCTGTGGGGACGTGAAAACTAGGAGAGGGCCCCCCTGCCCCCAATCTGGACAGGTTTGGAACGTCTGCCGCTGATAAATCCATGTTCTGCCCGGCTGGGCAATTTGAGGTGGTGGAGAAAATACTATAATTTTGTTAGACAAAGTAAAATGCGTGTCGTTTCCTAGTGTTTGTTGTTATACGAGTTTCATAGGAACACGACAAAGAACAGAAACAAAACAGACTGCGCCGATCACAGTAACCACGGGCTGGAGGACAGGACCGGCCTGTAGCCACACGGGTCAGTCGCCCCACGACCCACACCTGCGGGGAGTTCCTCTTCAATTCAAATGCTGAATGCTCCTCCCACCGGTGGGAGAGCGACTGTGTTTGTGCGGGGTGTTGGGAGTGACGTCAGAAAGGGCATCGTCAGCCAGAGACAAGAAACACCAGGGAGGTATGCTCCCAGTTTGGGAACTTACTGGGGGGGGAGGAGCGGAGGTGGGGCTTCTCATCACTTACTGGTCCATCTGCTCAAAGGGAACATTTCTCTGTATCAGAACCCGTCCATCGTAAGGGGGGTGAGAAGTGAAACCCAAGGTACAGGGGGCCCGTGGGGCGGAGTAGCGAGGTCACCGCGTGAGTTCCCATCATGTCTGAACTTGGGAAGAGTCACGTTTCTGGCCAGTGGGCGGCTGTCCTCTGCCCTTTGAGGAGCTCTGGGGTTCGCACACTCCTGTTTCCCGCTCAGCCGTGGTGCCGCACGGCTTTGGCTTGTGCTCACTCCCTGCACATCGCGGTCCCCTGAAGGGGGAGGGGCTGCGTGCGTGGATTCCTGGCTGGTTCGGGGCAGCCGTCCTGCCATCTCCCTTGCTGTGTCAGTGGCTGCCTTCAGGTGGACCCCCAGACTGGGATCCCTGTCTCTGGCCTGCCACGCCTCCGTGGTGGGCGGCCTGTGCGGGCCTCGTGGCGCCCTCACCCCTCGGGTGCTCGGCTCACCCATGCTCTGCGTCCTGTCCGGTCAGTCTCTGGCCTGAGCTCCTCCACCAGCCCCGCCGGAGCGGAAACCACGTGGTGATCTAGTCTCTCCTCCCAAGTACTGGGCGCCCAAGTATTTCGTGGGGCTGTGGCATCCAGAACATTCTGTGAGCAGAGCCGGCCTCACAGTTGTTGATGCAGCCAGGTGTGGTCCCGAGAGAAGAGAGTGACTTGTGCAGAGAAGTCAGTAGACCGCGGTCCCGTGATGTCCCACAGGGGTTGTTCTGACTTTGGGCGAGTTTGCCCAGAGGAGGAGGGGGTGAGCTCCCTGGCGAAGGCAGAGGGCCCTCTCTCAGGCCAAGCGGCCGGTTCCTGCTGTCACACGTTTAATTGAACCACCGTCTGTGGAGAGGGAGTTCTCACAGTGACTTCCTCCGACACTTTGGGGCTGACTTTATAACTGTCATTCTTCCAGATAAGATGAGGTTTGCTGACAGGCTGCTGCGTCCTACAAATTCATTCGTTTTCCGTAATGGGGGAGATGATAAGGGGGCACCATGAAATAAGACACAGGTGATAAAGCCATTCCCCAAGGAAAAAACATCAGAACGCAGAAGTGCTGGCAGGAAGATGATAGAATGCCTGTTTCCTGGATTTCAGGCCCTCAGATAGAACACGGTGGAGAGTGGGCCGAGTGCATGGGTGTGTGGTGCCGCGGATGTGGGCACACCTGAGCTCCGTGTCGGCCCAAGGTTGCTGGAGTTGGTTCTTCTGTGGGGTGTAGTTTATGTTCAGTGTCCCGATTACACCAGAAAATGTGAAATCCCCACCCCTTAGACAGCAGGTTTCACTCCGACTTCCATCTGTCAGGCTGATGCATCACGTGGCTCTGTAGTTAAAAGCTAGTATATGTCATTTGGAACCGAAGCCCATCCCGTTCGCTGTTTACGGGCCTCCCTGAGTGATAGCGCTCATGCGGGTCTTTCCCCCACTTTGGCAGGGGCAGGGTGCAGAGCCTTCCCTGCCTCATCATGTGGTGGGCGAGCCTGGGGGAGCCGTCCTGACTCCAGAGACTGTACCCCAAACTGCGGTGCTTGAGAAAGTCCCATCTTCAGCAAAGACCAGCACAGCACCTGGCTCCATTGTCACAGGCAGGATGATGCGACCATCTCGGAGCACTCCTTCTGACCCAAAACATGGCGCTCTGTTCTTGAGAGAAGGTCCAGCTACCAAGACCTTCATCTGGAGCTGGAAACAGGGCGGGGTGGGGAACCCCTGTCCTGTAGCATGAGAGGAAGGAGGTCAGGGACGTGTCGCAGACCCCACCTTCCCACTGTGGGGGCGGCCGTGGGGACGGGGAGCACAGGGCAGGGGACAGCCGTGGGGGACGAGCAGTGTGATGGGAACCCGGAGCAGAGATAGACTCTCCCTGCTCTGTTTTCCCTGCCATCCTCTCCTCAGAGCAACCCAATCTTTGGGCTCAGGAGACACAAACTGGTCCCTGGTGATATTTCTAAATAACTCAGCACCAGAGAAAAGTGCAGGTCTCAACATTCCTTGCTATGTGTTTAATGAAAGTCTCTGAAGCTTGGGAGAGGCAACGGGAGAGCTGGAAATCATTAAAGACAGGCCATAAACTTGATTTCCTGCGTCCGGTGCTAAATCTCACTTTGTGCTGGTGGAAAGAAGTCAATCCCGTTTGATAAAGACTTTGGTGGGCACTGTCCATTGTGGAAACGCTTCTGTCTTTTTCAAAGATCTCAGAGCTGCGTCGGGCTCGGCACCAGGGGGACGGTAGTCTGAATCCAACTTCTGTGTCTCTCTGTCTCTTAGACTTTTTCTAATTCTTCGGACTGTAGGGCACTCGGGTTGGTTTCTCACTGCCCGATACAATGATTAGTTTGGGAGCGAGGTGAGGAGCCCCAGTGAGGCACGGTGAGGACAGAGTGCACAGTGTGTGTACTAGGCTGATCTTGAGGTGGGAACAGAGGCAATAAAAAGCAGCAGCCAAGGAGGTTTAAAACAGATGGCCGTTTGGGACCGTTCACTGAAGGAAAAGCAGGGAACAGCCACATCGTAACAGCCACTGAGAGCTTCACCCCACATGCTGGTGTAGAATCTTCTAGGTCCACAATGGTGGGAGATCTAGAACAACTGTACTTGCCACACTCTCTTGGAGAAGAAAAGGTGTTGCACCTGTAATGATTCCTATCCAAACTACTTGAAGAAAAGCATTTGGCATTGGGATATATCATTTCCAGTTATTTCAAAATTCGATTTTGAACTCACACATTTCTCTTTTTCATAATGTGGGTGAATAAAATGGCACCCACGCATGTCCCCCAGATGGGACCCCGCCCTGTGTAGGTGGCACACAGGGAAAGAGTGAAGATGCTGCTGACCTCATCACAGCGTGCGGGAGTAAGGAAATAATGCATCTATCTGGTCTGTTAGTGGACAGTGTTGAGAAGTGAGTCAGGGCTTGAAAGCATTGGAGTTCAGCAAACAGTGGAAGGAAGCCCTTTTCCAGAAGCTACTTTTGTCTTGTTAGATGAGTTGATAACAAGAACAGTTAGAATGGCACCAGGACAGACCCCGCACCTGCCCCGCGCACCTGTTGGCTACGGTCACCACCGACAGCGCCGTACGGAGGCTTTGAATTTGTGTAACTACGCAGTCAGGATCTCTAGGTCGAAAATCACAAAATGCTCATGGAAGAAATCAAGAGAGACCTGAAATAATGGAGAGAGGGATGGCATTCAAGAGTTGGAAGGCTCCGATCGTCCAAGTGTCAGTTCTCATGAATCTGACCTAGAGTTTAAGGGAGTTCTTCTCAAAACACCAGCAAACATTTCTGTAGATGCAGACAAGCTTATTCTACAATTCACATGTAAGGGTGCAAGTCCTGGAATAACTAAAACCTCCCATTTCACGAGAAGGGGAAGGGATCACTCTACTCGGTGTGGAGGTCTCATGTGAAACGGCACTAATCCAGGCTGTGTGGTGTTGTGTGTGCGAGAGATGGATAGGTCTGTGGGGCAGAATGAAGAGCCACACAGAGCAGTTCAGTGGAGGGATTATCTTTCCAACAGAGCCGGGGAAGCTGGATGTCCGTGGCCCATGCCCTTCCCCCCCCAAACCCCACAGCGATGAGCATCTCACACCTCATACAAACATTAACTAAACGTAGATTGTAGACTTAAACTTTTAGAAAAAAAAATGCAGGAGAAAATTCCTAGGATCTGCAACAAGGCAAAGAACTCTTAGACTTGGCACCGAAAGCGCGAGAGAGGGAAAAGCTGGAGAACTAGTTCTCACAATGGAAGGTCTGTGATAGACCCTCGGTCTTAAGAGGATACGAGGGATGCGGCTGAGGGAAAATGTTTGTGAATCCTGTGTCTGATGGAGCGCTGGTGTCCCGAGCACACAGAGGACTCTTAAAACTCATCAGTGAAATGAACAGGGGAATCAGAAAGTGGGCAAAGACGCGCGGAGGCGTGCGAGTGAAGATTCGCACACGCCGCGCTGTTCAGCTTCTTCTGTCGCTCGGGAAATGCAGATGGAAGGCATGTGAGACATTCCCACACGGCCCTCGGAAGAGCAGCAATACCACTGAGTGCCGGCCAGACGGGGGTGGGAGACTGGGTCCCTCACACTCCGCCGTGGGATGCACCCAGGGGCTGCTGCTCTGAGAAACAGTCTGGCAATTTCTTGTGACACCAAAGATGTGATCACTGTATGACCCAGCAGTTGTGCCCTTGGGCATTTATCCCAGAGAAATGGAAATTTATGTTCTCACACACAAACACCACACTGATGCTCATAGCAGCTGGAGTCATAACTATCCCACCCGGGGTCCACACAGTTGTTCTTCACTGTGTCAAGTTTAAACAAACTGTGGTCTGTTCACACCGCGGGACGCCACCCAACAGTATAGATGGAGTCTCGATCCGCACAACAACTGGGTGGATCACCAGAGCACTATGCTGAGAGATGAGAACAACCCCAAGGACACGCGGTATGATTGCATTTACGTTATGGTAGGAAAAAACAAAATTATAGGAATGGGGGCAGATTGACAGGTGCAAGCATTAAGGAAGGAGACTGGGAAGCAGGTGGGTGCGGCTTTCGAAGGCAGCAGGATGCACCTGTGGTGACGGGTGTCCTGTATCGTCACTGTGGTGCACTTGCAACGCAATTGTGCAGCACCAAACACACACACGCGCGTGCACACACACACACACGTCCAGTCCTGGGCCTCATCCCAGGCCAACCGAACTGAATGGGGAGTGAAGCCAGCTGTGTCTGCAACACAAGTGGCTTGAGGGTTCCGTGGAGGGAACCAGCTGGACCCTGGTTCTCAGACTGTGCAGAGTCCTCCTGTGCAGACTATGCCTGACTGTGCAGATGTCCCTCAGACATCTCTCGATGCTGTGACACCCTTGCCGTGCTGCCTCTTAGGAGTCACTGTGAAGAGCCTGTCCGGACTTTGAAGGGCAACAGGAAGTTGGCTTTGCTCCATATTTAGATATTTCTCTCATTCAGAAAAACACACGAGAGCATTCTCATGACGGAGATGACCCAGAGCCCTTGCACAATGGGTGCTGTCAACCAGCCGTGTTCTGCCTCCAGGGAAAGCCTCGGGAGACCCCATGGCACTCTGTGGCCCAGCCTTGCAGAGGGTTCCAAACAAGGGTAGAGATGGGGTGTCCAGAAGCTGTATTGGCGCCCCAGTGGACACCCCATCATTTTGCCTCCTGCTGGTGGCTAGCTGGGATGGACGTGATGGCTGGGGCCCAGGTGCAGGCTTGGAGGATGCCAGGCCAAGGGCAGCTCCTGGAGGCAAGCCCGCTTCGTGTTTCCCATTGTTCCTGAAGAGGTCAAGCTATAGCGTATCCCAGGCAACTGATTCACGTCGTGCTTGCAGATGCCCCCGGAACAGAGCATGGCTCCCCTGGCTTGTGGATGAAGTGGAGGGGATGCCTTGCCGCCATCCCCCATGTCCGCCTCTCCCCGTAGAGCTCGGGCACGTAAACCTCTTACTTCTTGACGCTTATCACAGAGCAGCTCGGCAGAAAGGTGGCTCCAGAAGTTTGTCACTGTGCTAATTTATGATACGTCGAGCTCAGACCCGCCGTTCTGACTCGGTGCGGAGTTCACACTTGGTCGCGTGCAGCCTGTGGCGGCTGCGTAGATAAAGGGTTTAACATCACGTGGCGGGATCGCATTTCAGCACCTCGGAGAGCCGCTTGGCAGCCGCCTCCCTTCTGCGCCTGCAGCCAGTGGAGATGTAAAGCTTGTCAGACTATTTATTTCTAAATGTAAATCCAGGCATTGACAGTCATGAAAGTGTGAATAAAATAAGAAAAACCCCTGCTATTAAATCTGTGCCAGCGACTCTTCAGGGTTTAAATGATTAAATCTATTAAAATGTATCGTTTGTTCAAAATTGTTCAGACTGGAAGCAGGAGGCGCTGGTGTTTCAAGGGGTTCAAGCAGGTGTCCACCTGGGGAGAGAGCAGGCCGGGCCGGGGAGCATCCTTCCCAACATGCCAGAATCTTATATCCAGGTTTCCAGGCTGTCTGTCCATCACGCTCAAACGCACACCTTTCGTCTCCCTTCTGGTCACGGTTCTGCCCCATCAGCTTCCACCCGAGTTTTCTGCTCTGCACAATTGCTCGGAGAACTGAGAGTGCTTGTGGGCAGCTGCCTCGGTCTTGCTTTCATTGCTCTCCGAAACACAGCATCTTTGCCCCGTGTAAGATCCGCGTATGGCGGCCTCTCATCCCGGCACTGGCCCCAGATTCCGCGTGTCATGGACCAAGCTGGGTACTTGGTTTGTGTCTTGGAAACAGGACTCGGTGGAAGTGTGCTCGGTGTGCTGGGGCAGGCTTGGTCTGGACCTGGTTGTCTGTTTGCCGCTGCCTGCTGGCAATGCTCTGGAATGGTGCCTGTCATTCAGGGTCATAAGCCTAGGGAAGCCGTGTGGAAGAAGTGATCTCTTTCCTTCAGTTTTTCCTGATCATACATAGACATTACTAGAGGTTTTTGTGGACTGAAGTGATATATGTTCAATGTCTCTTCCCATGAGTGGTACTTTACTATCTTCGTATTTCCTTAGAAGCAGGGGATAGCCGGAGAATCGCTGAGTTTTACCCACATTCTTTTTCATCTGAAGAGGATGGAATAGGGACTTCTTCAGCAGGGACTGGTAAGTCAGGTTTGATTGAGCCTCACGCTCGCTTGGTGTCCCTCAGACATCAGAACAGAAGTCAGCAGTCTGTGGTGTGATGTGTAATGTGAGGTGGACCTTCTGGCTTGGGCTGGTCACGGCTATGGACTTGGCAATGCCGTGCCAGAGGCCTGGGGTCTTCTTTCTAAAGTAGCTGTGCATCAGCTCACTTACAGATGGTTCAAACATCTCACATTCCACATACACGCATCATTCCACATACATGTATCAGCTCACTTACAGATGGTACAAACTGCTCTATTAATGTAACTTGTAAAATATACATAAAAACAGAAATTAAAAAGTAAGGAGACATGCTCCATGAATGAAGGGCAGAAGAGAACTCCCTTAACCTGAGAAACAACTGTGAAAACCCACAGCTGACATCACATTCCACAGTGAGAGACCAAATGCTTTCACTCTACCATTAGGAATGAGACCAGCGTGTCTGATCATACCACCACTATTCAACATTATCCTGGAGGTTCCAGGTGATATTATAAAGCTGTTACAAGAAAACCTAGGGGTCCATCTTCATGACCTTGGTGAGGCCAAGTCACAAAAGGAAAAATGGATCATTTGGCCTTCATCACATTTAAAAACTTTCATGCTTCAAAGGACGTCATCAAGAAAGTACAAAGATAGCCCTTGGCATGGGAGAAAATATTTGCAAGTCTCATGTCTGATAAGGGACTAGTAGCTAGCATATATAAGGGAATCTTATAACTCAGAAAATAAAAGACCCAAATGGAAGGATCTGAATAGGTATTTCTCCAAAGAAGACGTACACGTGGCAAGTGGCTCATTAAAAGACCCCAAGATCCTGAGTTGGCAGGGAAATGCAAGGCCAAACAATACGGAGATACCATTTCACACCGACAGGGTGGCTAAGAGACAGAGGACATGTACCAGTACTGTTGTCAAGGATGTGGAGAAGCTGGAGCCCCGTTTGTTTCCGGTGGGACTGTCAGTGATGCAACCAGTTGGGAAGAGAGGTCAGAAAGTTCTCAAGATGTTAAGTACATTTAGAAATAGCACTTCCCCTGCTGGATGTATATGCAAGAGAAGTGAAAACGCATGTCCACACAGAAATGTGTGTGCCAGTGTTCATAGCATTATTCATAATGTCAGAAAGTAGAAGCCGCCCAAATGTTGGAGGGATCCACAGACAGATGGATAAAGACAGTGTGGCACATCCATAAAATCAGATGTCATTTGGCTATAAAAAGGAATGAACAACTAAATATATTCTAGATTGTTGATGGACCTTGAATAAAATATGCTGTGAGAGAAGCCAGACCCGAAAGGCTGTAAGTTGTATGATTCCATTTACGTGGAATGTGCGGAGTAAGGCAGTGCTGAGACAGAACGGAGATCTGTGGTTGCCAGGAGGTTGGGGAGGGGAGAATGCTAATAGGGTTTTTCGGGGGGGGGTGATGAAACTTCTAAAACTCGATGGTGGTAGTGGTTGCACAACTCTGTGAATCTACTATAAACCACTGGATCACACACGTTGAAAGGAAGAATTTACGGTATTTCATTTAGCTCAAAAAATTGTTTTAAAAATAATGAGATTAAAATGCAGTGATAAAAGGTCTAGATTTTCTTCTTTTACCCTGATTCACCGCCTACACACGCCACACTTCAGACACTTTAACACACTAAGCTGATCAGTTAGGGACCTTTCCGTTTGCAGTGATCCGGCAAGCTGTTCGGTGTGTTTAGAGGGTCTGGTACCTGGGATTTGGTGGTGGTTACATGGGCCGTGTAGAAAGCTTTCAGAAAAACCACCCTTGAAACGGTGAGGCGACAGCACCTGGATGTCGCGGGGTTGGTCTGACTCAGAATGCCACCTACTGTTCATCCCACTAGCATATGTTTGCACATCAGGGTGGGGGAAGCCAGGCGCTGAAATCATAAATCAGCTAACAGGAAAGACCTAAATGATTGTTGACCAGGAAAGGTTTCTGTGGCTGTTTTGGGAGAATCTAATAGATGAATGAAAAATATTGCAACAAAAAAATGACATATTTTTGATATTTTGTCATAAGAATTCTCAGGCCTCTAAGACCGTCCTTGTGTTTACTGCCGAGAGCAGAGGATAGAAATGGAGAGGACTCCCCTCCCCTCGCTTTATATATTTTTGTAATTTTGGTTTTTTGATGGCATCTGGTTAATTCAGACAGGATATGTCAATTTGAGGAAAAACCTCAAAACTTTCCAATGATTTGACTAAATTGACTCCTTATAAGTAAAAATAATTTATCTGATGACACTGGGGGGCACAGCTAGTGTTTCCCTTTCTGTAGATTTTAGGTTATCCGGATTTTTCCTTGTCTCCTTCCCCTTAACAAAAATAAAAGAAGGCAAGTACGGAGCAAGGGACACTGTTGGCAGAAGCAGAGCCGTTTGTGGGGACCCTGGTCTCAGGTTGGCCTGTTTTCTGGGTACGGGGCCCTGTGCCCACTGTCAACTGCTGACGCCGATGCCAAGTAGCCATCGCAGAGCATGGTCCCTGAGCTCATTAAAGGAAAGTGCTCGATCCGTTTCTCACTCAACTGCCACGCTCATTACAAGTGTGCTGGACTTAGCTGAGTTTACTCAATTTTTATTAGCTTTCCCCTTGGTTCTGATTGACTTCGGTGCCATAATTGCTTACTTTGGAGTTGTCCTGTGTTACACGATACTTAGGTGGCTAGCGTTGTATTGTGGGGAAGGATGAGATCCAAAAAGGACCCTTCTATTTATTGTCACCACAGCCCTGTAGGGTCAGTACCCCGACTCCCCAGTCTTACTGAACGGTGAATGGGCAGGTGCCCAAAGTCACGCAGATAGAACTGAGTCCATGGTCTTGACCGCAGGGCCCACCTGCCTCTCTGCACGGTGCTGCTCAGCCCAGAGCCATTTGGAGGGTCCTTTTGGTGTCAGTGGGTAATTATCCTTCACCCGACATAGTTTTTCTCATCATACTAATACACAGTTCTGGTGCTAGGCAGAGTGTGTGTGTGTGTGTGTGTGTGTGTGTGTGTGTGTGTGTGTGTGTGTGTGTGCGCGCGCGCGCATGTGTGTGTGTGTGTAGCAGAGAAAGGGTACCGAGGAAAATAGTTGTGGGCAGCAGGTGACGCCTGGGGAAGGGTGGGGGCCGCTCGCTGGAGACCAGAAAGCCTCATCGAATAAGACGAGAAGGGCTCACTGCCCTGCACAGGTAGACCTGCTGCTGTGGGACAGGTGGGAAGACCCGCAGTCAGGCCCGCTCATGCCCTGGCCACACCACACCTGTGCCCCCCATGTGCCCGCAAGGCCCCAGCCACGGCTGAACCCCAAACACTATTCCCGCTCCCTCTGTCCTGAACTTGGTCAGTGGAAGTCTCTCGAAGATGGACAAGGAGCACTCCAGTGGTGTTTGTGCAAGTGCAGATAACCTTCCTGGTGGAAATGTTGATAAATCAGAGGAAGCATGGTGATGTCAGTTCTGTGTGGTGTGCCTGCCTGTCACCTCTGGGCAGGTTGGGAGCCATGGCACGAGGCAGGCCTGCTGCCGGGTCCCCTTCCCTGCATCAGCCATGAAGCAGGAGGCATTGTGGAGGAAGAGAGCCACATGTGCTACGGAGCAGGTGTTCCGTGCACATCCAGCAAGGGGTTGACTATCAGTTTTGTATTAATTAGTGAATGACACGACGTGTGAAAGAGATCAGCCCCTCTTTTGGGTCAAATATGTTTGAACATATGACTGGCGTTTGGTGCCATGGGCAGTAACATCTGCAGTTGTCATACGTGAGCCTCACAGGTCAGAAATATGCTTCAGAAGAGTAAGAGTATTTACTTGTGCCGTGTACACGCTCGCTCTTTATCTATGTATATGTACACTTGTTGTTGTAATTCATATCTGTCTGTCCAGCTACTTCGATGTTCTTTTATTAAGTTTTATAACGCTAAGAGATGAATCCCTAGGATTTCAAGGTGGATTATTTCCTGTGCTTTTGCAGCTTTCCTTTTAAAAAGAAAGTTGTTTCACAAAAAGCTAAACACATTTGTATAGAGTTAAAATTAACTTCGTATTTTGCTGTTTGGTTTTCTACAGAATGTGTAATTTCTTTGTGCACTTCCCATGTGTAGGATGAGCTCTCGTAACAAAGAGTCTTTATTTTGTGGGATCTGAGTTAGCCCACTCTCTTCCGCTTTTACTAGATGCTTGACACAGCTCTATAACAGTGCAGTAAAACATATCGTAATAATTTGTTTTCATTTCAAGCATTTCCCAGAGTTCAATTCTGAAATTTTAGCATGACTAAGAATCACTGGGTACTTGTTGAAAATGAAGCCCAAGATATTCTGATTTGGCAAGTCTAGGCTAAGTGCCCAGTATCTGCACTTGAAGATGGGACACCCAGGCAGATGTTATGCTGGGGATACTGGACCACAATTTGGGGAAACTGTTGACCAGCTACGAGCAAGTCTCAAGAGGGAGTTCTTTATTGTCTTCATCTCTGTGTATTCCTAGCACCTGGGCCATCATCTGAGTTAGAGTATGCTCATTAGGTACTTATAAAATGGATGGATGGATAGATGGGTGCATGGATGGATGGATGGATGGACAGATGGATGGATAGATGGGTGGATGGACAGATGGATGCATGGATGGATGGATGCATGAATGGATGGACGGATGGACAGATGGATGGGTGGATGGATGGATGGATGGATGCATGTAGGCATAGAAGGATGAATGGATGGGTACATGGAAACCAATCTCTTTGCAAGTAGGCCTGACAGTTTACAAGCCAATAACTGAGCTGTGAACAAACTTTGGCAGTCATTTACGTCTTTTCTAAACCTTAAGGAACATTTTGATACATCTTAAATAAGAATAAATAAGTCCCTGCCTACATAGGGTATACTCTTTCCCTTTTTTTTCTCATTTTAAAAGTCATCAAAGCAAAATTTGCACATCCTGATTATCTCATTGTTTTTGCAACTAGCTCATTGCTTTGTTTATTCTATTTAGTGCATACAAGTCAGAGAGATGTTTGCATCACAAATAAACTGCCTTCCAAGTGCCTTAACACTGAATTTGGATTTGAATAGTACTAAATGGGTCTTCACATTTGGCTGTTGTGGTTAATATGACCATTCATAGCATGTTTCCATATATCTTCATGACAAATGTAAACATAATTAACTCTTATTCAAGAGTAATTTGGTTGTAAAATCTAGTGATTTCTAAACGTGTCCCCCATTTTAAGACACTCCAATATGCATTCAAATTTGTGGAATGTAAATTCAGCACCCATTCATTTCAAAACGGTTCTTTGCTTTGCCACAGGATTCAGTGCAGGAGGCTTTCCAACAGTGAGGTCTATAAAACATTTACTACGTCACTCACTTTGCAGTAATCCAACACAGCCCACATGGAATGTGGTAGCACCTTATCTCATCATTGTGTGATTCCTGGGGCTGTCTCTCGTGCTCACTGTGACTTTCCTAATGAATTTCATCATGTTTACCCTCAGTTCATCAGTGTCCTAAGTACTTGGTGCCTAACTAATGCTCTAAGCATCTAAAAGATGTTTTTCAGGTTCTCGCACACCTGCCTACATTGTGGGAGCCTGTCGATATCTGTTAAATGAATGCCCTTGCCGTAGAGCTAGGTAATTCTAGATTATGACGTACGAGTTCTGCTCGGCCGCGGAAGGGAAATGAAGGGTTTGTAGGCTTCTTGGAAATTCCTTCTTGTTATAAAATAAGAATGACCTTTGCAACTCCATTTAGGTTCAGCTCCTTGTGAGTTATGAGGTGTTCCTCACGGAAAAGACATTTCCTGTACCCTGCTCACCCTCCGAAGACCACAGAAGTTCTCTGTAGAAGAAATTACACCTTCTCAGTCCGCTGAGGGTTACCCGTGTCAGGTGAAGTTTATTACCATCCTTAGTGCGAGGAGGAATTACTCTCAGGGTGGTTCAGCTCATTACCTCCGCTCTTCCTCCGCCGTTCTCAGTGGCCGTGGCCTTTGTGATGGCCGTTCCACCTCCCTCTGCTCCCGTCTCCCACGATGGAAACAGCATGTGGCCTGGCGCTGGGGGTCCACTCGACCCCAGAAACTTGCAGGCAGGAGGTCGTGGGATGGGCGATTTTAGCATGAACTCGGAGAGATGTGTTAGTGAGCTTTGTACATAACCACGAGTTGACATCTATGAAGTCAGTTTCCAGGAGAGCTAGATGAAGTGGGTCCATGTCGCACACATGTCCAAGCGCATTATGCAGGAGTGTGTGGGTGTGCACTTCTCTCCAAATCAAGTTCCAGTACCTGACCGAACATCCTCGTGTTGGGATCCAGACCCTACCGCAAACCTATGGCCCAGCTGCATCAAGCACTGTGAAAGAGCTACTGGATTTCGGCTCCTGCAACGGTGAGCTGGGGGCTGGCTTGACTTCCCAGGAGTTGTAGTGCATGGTCCGTCGTCAGACATCGGGGGCCACGGCCTCCTGGCATGTTCTGGGCAAGATTATTCCTGGTGTTTCCTCTCTGCCTCTTGGCCTCCCAGATCAGTCTGGTCCTGGCGGAGGCTGCACGCAGGGGTGCCGGTGGTGTTGTCTCTGTCTGTGAGTCGTGGGCACTTGGGACAGTCGGTCTCATCCAGCCCCATGTGAGGAAGCCCGTCATGCTGGGCACCTCAGCCTCCCCCTTGAAGCCTCCTTCCCGGACCCCATTCTGATCTTTGTCCACTGACACCTTGCTCTCAAGGGGCTGGGACGTTGCTTGGAAAAAGAGCCACTTGTTCCAGGCACGGGGACGCAGCTGAGCCAGCAGACACAGCCAACGAGGCCTGGAAAGGAGTTGCTGCCGCTGCCGCTGTCCCTGGCGGGACGGCTCAGGCTGGACCCCTCTTCTAGTCGGCAGACCGGGTTCTGGGGCCGGGCAGGAAGGTGTGTTCCCTGCAGATGCTCTGTCATGTCTTTAAGCTCGACCGACTCCTGCCGCGTGGTGTGGAAGCCCGAATCTGTGCTCACGGTGCTGCTGGCCAAGAAGCACGTGTGTCTGCTCTGAGTTCTCGGTTCAGGTCGCTGGGCGGAACCTCTGCCTGAGACCATACGACGCTCCTCTTGCTGAGACTGGCTCCGACGACGCTCAGTGAAGACAGAGGTGTGCTCCGTATGTGGAAGCTGGCTTTTGTCACCGCGTTCATTGTCCTCCAGGCCCGAGGGAACAGTACCTGCGCCTAAAGCAAGCTCCTCACTTGTGTGCGGACAGTGACTTTTGTTCTGCAGGCTTATAATTCCAAGTACTTGAGTGAACTCACAATTCCAATGAGTGCACGAATTTAGGAAAATGCATTTTCAAAATGTTTAACTGTGGGGCCGTGGTCACGAACCATCATTCCACTGGTCTGGGACTCTGAGCTCCTCCCTCTCTAAGCTGAGATCGCTCTGCCCTCGTGTGATGTGAAGGAAAGTGGCATTTTGAAGCCAGCCCTTTGCCCCAACCCTGCGAGGACTGGAGCAGACACTGCATTTTACTGGAAAGACAGCCCAGCAGGAAAGGGTTGATTGTTGGATATGTCCGAGGGCTGCTTCTTCGCTCTGTCCGAGGGATGCTCTCTGTTGGCACTGCTGCTCACCAGCTGACTATGGGCAGAGGGCTTAATGTCTTGTGCCTCAGTGTCCTCAACTGTACAACAGGACATGAGTGGAGCTGCCTCTGCAGACTTTATGAGGCCGGGCTGTGCGATCGTATGTCAGGCACAACAGTACGGTGCCTGGGAAGTAACAGCTGCTAACGTCACTGCCGGATCAGCAGCTCAACCATTGTTCATCGTGGCCAAGGAATAATAAGGGGGGGGGGAACCTTGGTGTATAGACTCTGCTAAATTAATCAACAATTTTATTAACTATATTTGAAAATACCACACACAGTGCTGGGAACATTTAAGCTCACCTGGCAATCCCTATGCACCTTGGGGAAGTCCACAGAGACCCTAAGTCAGCCCTCGGCCACGCTCTTTGGCTTGCTCTCTCTGTGGCCAGAGTCATGCTCTGAGAAGGGTCAGAGCCACCTCGGGTCTCCTGCACCAGCAGGTGCCTGGATGTGGTGAGGTCAGACCCTAGTCCCACTCCCCAAGGACACAGCAGGAAAACAGCCGAGGAACGGAACTCCTGTCAGAGCTGGAAAGGAGACAATGCCTTGCTCTTGTGCAAAAGAAGCCAACCTTTTCCAAGAAAGTGGCATGGAGTCCAGAACTGTCCTTCCTGCTTGTGGGACCCTTAGAGCTCCAGGACTCTGCTCAGATGTCATTCAGGAATTGGCCCAGGCTGGACCCGTGGCTGACGGCAGAGTCAGCACTGGCTGTTCCTTCCTGCATCCCCAGAGCCAACTGGGGAGGATGCCTGGGCGTCTACTGCTGGTTGTGGGTGTCCTCGGGGAAACCAGCATGGACAGTGTTAAGCCATTTCAAAGCCAAGTGGATATGATTTCCACAGCTATCTGTTTTTAATTTAAGCCTATTTAAAATTTGAGGGCCCCTCTATTGCTAATTTGTCATGGCAGTATTAATTAACGGTTTTGCATTATGGCGGTTAGGATGCCACTCTATCGAGTGAGAGAGATTAGCAGGAGTGTGAGATCAGAAAAACAATCTGTAAAGTGGCCAGAGGCAGCTGGGGGTCACCTTGGGGTTTGGGAGAAGGACGGCGCATTTGTGCAAATATGCTATTAGCATCCCGCCGCACAGCTGGGGAGAAGGCAGGAGCAGTCCCCCCGGCCTCATTCTGCAGCTAATTCTGGGGGCAGAGTCCATGAAATGGGGCCGTGCACTGGAGCTCTGAGCCACATTCGCTATGAAATGCTGAAACTTAAAAACTAACTGTTCTTTTCCATTGCGTCATAAATTCCTGTGGTTTCTTGTCTCTTCAGCCCTGGTGGCACATAGGGGAGCAGAGCCGGGCGGGGTTACTGCCCCGCAAAGACCCCCGGAGGGCACGGTCCGAGCAGCCCCTGCGTGCACAGGCTGAAGTTCCCCCCCTCTTACTCTGTGCGAAAGACACACCTTTGAGAAACATGGAAATCAAAATGAAACAAAACAAAGGATATCATCGAGTGTGAGAGAAGCTCGCGCAAGTCAGCGTCTGTGGTTGTTTCCCCCCGGCGGGCTGTTTCCGGAAGCCGCACTGATGTTACCCACTCCCCTTTCAGGCCACCCCCGTGTACCTCCTCCTCTGCACCGTGGAAGTGCTGGGAGAGATGCCTTTCTGATGGAATCTCGTGCTTTTATGAATTCAGCTCTTTTCCTGCTAGGGGTGGGAAGTGAGGGCCGGAGAGAGATAGAGATTTTGTGATTTTATCTTTTTTTATGATGATGCTTCCAAGGAATAAGTATTTAGAGATCATCCTTGACTTCTGATGGGGTTGTGTCCCGGTAAACCTATCGTAAATGGAAAATATCCTTAAGCCGAAAATGCATTTAATGCCCCTAACCTTGACCCTCCCAGCGTAGCCTTCCTCTGAAACGTGCTCAGAACACAGACCTCAGCCCACAGTTGGGACAAATCCCTTCCCACAAAGCCTACTCGATAATACGGTGTTGATGGTCTCAGGTAGTATATCGAATACGGCGCTCACTGTGAAGGGCCGATGGCGGGTATGGGTGCGGGACAGTTGTCCGTGGACCTGCTGTTACTCCCGTGATCGCGGGGCTGACGGGGAACCACTCACAAGGCAAGTGCGGCTAGGATAAGACCCAAGCTCAAAACTCAAACCTCAAAGAATGGCTTCTACTGAGTGCACCAAGAGCAGGCCAGGAAAATGGGCCAGCTACCTCCTTGACTGCACCAGTGATCCTTATCCACTGATATTTGCACAGTGCACAGCCTGTACACCTGTGTGTGTGTTATAGACGCCCCCCTCAGATCTATGACTTAGAGATTTAGGTCTCACCCCTCTAGATAAGAGACCCACAGCCAGATCTCGGGAAAGTGAGGGAACGAAACTAGCCCAGTTCTGGGAAAAGCCCTGATAAAGGAATCGGTGAAAATCAGACCCTGGAGAAATCAATACCTATGATTTAATTGTCACTGGGCCTATTGCTCTTCAGAACTGCCTCCTTCAACCTGGAGATGGAAGCAAGTGCCATTTACCTTTCCTGGTGGGGAGGGACCCTCAGCCTGGAGGGGTCAATGTCCTACGGCTGGCAAGATTGGTACTTGGGTGACCAGCACAGTGCAATGGCCTCTCTGGACAGGCTGCCTGCAGGTCCTCAACTCAGGGGTGCTGGGGAGCTTGTGCTCGCCCAGACTTGTCTTCAGCACAGAGTGAGCCTCTGGCATGCCGTGCCAGGCCCGCGTAGACCTGCTCTCCAGGCTGAACGGTGCAGGTGAGCTGACCTACCTGTGTGGAAATCAGGAGTGTGGGGTCCCACTCTGTGCCCCGGCACCTGCTGGTGTTACACGCATTCCTCACATGACTCTGTGCGCTGTCACAATCGAATCTTTCCTTGTTGTGTATCACTTATGGGGGAGCTTCCAGCAGAGAGCATTCTGATTTTGTGCACAGCACACGGAGCCTTTGGTGAAAACCTTAGGGCCTGTGCTTCTGTGACCCACCACACTCCTGCTTGGTCATCCGCTCACCTGAGTGTGGGGCAGAACCAGGAATCAGGGTGGGGAACTCTAGAATGGCCAGTCCAGCAGCGAGCAGGGCTGCTGTCCTCTGCAGTGGGGTCCGGGTCAGGGGGACCTGCTTTTTCTGGGAGCCTGGTCGGCCAGGTGCTAACAGCACAGTTAGGGGACGAAGGGTCGTACCTTTGGGGACGTGGAGCCCAGGACCAAGGGGGAAGCATTGGGCAGAGCAGGAAAGCAAACCAGGATTTAGAGACTCTTGGGATCTTTTTTCGAATTAAAGATCAGCCCCCGAATCCAGACCGTGTCCAAGACAGGGATTCACATTTAGTAAAGCCCCTGATGGAGCCCAGTCCTGGGTCCCCCGGGCCGCTTGGCCCCACCCAGCCCTGGGGTGCAGGGGCGAAGTGAGCAGGTAATGAGCCTCGAGGATGGCAGGGCCTTGGCTGTGATGGATGGCCCGCAGCCCTCCCGCGGCTCCGTGCCCTCCATCATCCAGTCGGGGTGGTTAGCAGACTGTCAGAGAAAAACAATTTAGGACCGTGGCTCTAAGTGATGTGCTGCATTCTGGGGTCCAGTGGCTGTCAAAATGCAGTGGTGCGGCCTGGTCCTTCCACCCCGGCGTTTGAGGGTTACAACATGAAAGGATGAGGCATTGTGGCCAGAACTCACTGACATGCTCCAGCCTGCAGGGGGGCAGGTGCAGGGGCAGCAGGGAGGCCGGATGGGGAGAAAGGCCAGGCCGCTGGTGGCCCGCTGGGGGCCAGGGCGAGGGCCCTCCTAGGGAAGGCGGCCGGGAGACACAGTCATGGCCGAGGTCACGGGCAGCCCGGGGCTCACCTGCTGCATGGGGCGTCCGCCCCTTCCTCAGGCGCCGTTGGCAGGTTTATGCCACAGGGACCTGAGACGCAGGGACAGAAAGGAGCAAAGTTGGACACGCAACGGAGCAGGGGTGTGGAAGGAGAGAGCAGGGCTGCAGCCTCCCTTGGAGGTGCTCAGGGATGGACTCGGATGCCGAGCTGCTCTGCAAACACCCCGCGTTTACCTGGGTGCCGTGTCCCTGGAAGGCGGGGTTGAAGAGCAAGGCAGTTGCCGATGTGGTCTAGACACCTCCAACGTCTCCTTAAAGTTCTCAACAAACATCCGAAAATAAATGAAGGAGTTGGGGGCCGAGGTAGCAGAGAATCAGGAATTCCTGTTCGGTGGTCTCCCTCCCTTCCTCGACCCCGCGGTGGGGGCGCATCTCTGCCGGCCTAGCGGCTGTCACCCTGAGGACTGAATGAGGGCACTGCTGGGCATGGTCGCAGCTCCGCCTTGGGTCTCTCTTGGTGCCTCTCGGTTGGAGGACTGTGCAGCACGCTCGTGCTCTGTGGGGCCCGTGGGCCACCCCCCCACCCCCAGCACTGGTGGATTCGCAGTCACACGGGGCCACGTGCTCCCGAACTGCCCGACACCTCCTGTGCTTGGGTGACGTGGAGGCGAGTAAGGACGCTGGATCTGACCCGTAGTGCCGTCCACAGAGCATTCTGAAACAGTGCGGCAAAGGCTGATTTGCGCACGTGAGCCCTTACAGGACTCGGAAGGACGACATTGTTTCAAAATGGCATCAGGAGAGTTCCTGCCACACGGACGGTGCTACACGGTGTTCCCCGAATAAGCAGAAGTGAGCCAGTGCGAGAAGCAGACCCGCTGTTGCGATCGGAATGGCCATGACGTGACCTTGGCGTGACCATGATGCCAGCTCCCAGCCCCCTCTGCTTCCTGCTGGCCGAGCCCTCGGACCCCCCACCCCTGTCTGGCCCGGCCGGGGCGCCGAGGGGGCTGTGCGTGCACCTGCCTCCAGCTGGCTTCACCGAGAAGAGGTGAGCCACACTCGCGGGGCTCCCTCTGGGATGCCAGCTGCAGGTGCTCCCAGACCGCCCCCGGCACACACTTCAGGTGCGCGGCTCTCCCGCCGCGCTGCCCAGCAGCCGGGTCCCTGGCCGGCCTAGGGAAGACGCCGGGTGCCCTGCTGCTAACCCGTCTCTGGGGACTGGGGCCCCCGCTCCTGCCCCTTTGTTGGGGGTATCGCCGTCTGGAGGGTGAGCTCTGCTAACGCGGGGTGCGGACACTCTCTTTACACTCACATGCTCACTCTCGCCGAACGCCCGAAAATCGCTCCTAACGGTGAGGCCGGGAGACGGGGCCTTTCGAGGGCGCCGGGGAGAACCTGGCTTTCCCGGAGCGGGTTGTGGGCCCCGGTGAGCCTGCGGCCTGGGAGCAGAGGGGTCTGCCCGCTGCCCGCCACCACCCCGTCCTCCTAGCTTCCGAAGCACGCCGCCTGCCCCTGCTACCTGCACGCCTCACCTGTGGCAAGAGGTGACTTTTACTCCTGCTGGGGATGTGGCCTGGCAGCCGGATGTTGAAGAGAGCCTGCAGGGCGGCCTGCGCTGCCTGGCCCTTGGCCAGCTTCTTGCTGCGTCCCGAGCCTTCGAACGTCCTGCCGTCCACGCACACGGCCATGACAAAGCTCTTGGCGCGCTGCCTCTCGGCCGGCTCCGCAAGGCACACGTAGCGCAGGCCGGAGCGCAGCTCGTTCAGCACGACCACGGGGTTCCTCTCGCCCGGCGCCGTGGGGCCCGGCCTGGGCCTGTCTGGCCGCGCCGGGCCCACCAGGTCCAGGGGGTGGCAGAGCAGCCGGCCGCGCCGGCAGGCGGACGA
>LNAC01000327.1:1095826-1229409 GCA_002007465.1 Ailurus styani | reverse complement strand
GCAGGCGGACGACAGCAGCCCCGCGTCGGCAGGGCGGCGGCCCGGGAAGGCCTCGCTGGGGGCGGCCGGCTCGAACTCCTTGAACAGCGTGTCGGGGAAGTCGGCCTGGTCCGAGGTGAAGTCCGTGGACGGGCCGGCGCCGCTGCCCATGGCCAGGTGCGCCTGGCAGGCGTTGGGGAACTGCACGAACGACCGCAGAGCCAGCTCGGCCGCGCGCATCTTGGCTTTCTTCTTGGTGGGCCCTGTGCCCTCGAACGTGAGCCCGTTCACCTCCACGGCCACGGCGAAGACGGGGGCGTGCACCGGGCCAGTCTGGGACACTGTGCGGTACTGCAGGCCCGGGCGTAGGTCGTGCAGCTGCACCAGCGCGTTCTTGGGCGCCACGGACCACGAGAGCTTCTTCCAGATGAGCTGCACCTTGCACAGGTGGCCGCCGTTGCCCTCCTCCAGGGGCCTCTTCCTCTTCACGCCGGGCGCGCCGCCTCTAGCCCTGTCGCCGGTGGGCAGGGGCCGCGCCTCCAGGTTGCTCATGTTGCGGTTTTCCTTCACGTCGGCGCTGCTGGTACCTGCAGGCAAGAAAGACAGCCGTGACCCAGGGCCCTGGCAGCTTGCTCCTGACGACAGACAGTCTCGCTGCGTGGTGGACCTGGGCCCCGGCGCCCGCGCGGCCAGCCAGCCTGGGTGGCATGGGAACAGCACCCCAGAAGCAGGGGCCACTGGCCCGGAGGCGGAAGGACCCGCATTCCCGGGCTGTTCTCGCAGAGACGCATTTCTGAGAAGAAGGTTGCTGGGGGGGCATGTGTGGGGAGCGTGCCCCGCCCCCCCCGCCAACGTGCTGCTGCCATCTGCTGCTCTGGGCACGGGCTGTGACGTGTCAGGGCTGAGGCCAGCTGCCCGCCCTGGACCTGGGCGACCCTCAGCGTTTCCCCAACTAAATGGCCAGGTGGCCCTGTCCTCCCATCAGCTCTGGGCAACGCTGAGGGTCAGGGAGGCCTTTCCCGTGGAGGGCGGCAGGGGTGAGCCGTGCCATCCCCATACAGCAGAACGCTACAGGCACCCATGGTTAGCGAGCAACAGCGGTGTGCGTCAATGGGCATGAATCTCAGGAAGGTGCTAGATGAGGACAAATAATACTAGATAAGGATATCGCCAGCTTGGATTATACGGTCGCAGGCATTACAGACTGTGGGTGTCGTCACATGCAGGGGGTAAAGGTTCAAGACGTTCCTGCTTTCCTGAGACACAAGGAGGAAAATGACGTGGGCTCAGAGGGTCACTTTCTTTGTGTCTGTGGTAGTTTCTTCCTCCCTCCCTCCCTCCCTTCCTTCCTCCTTCTTTCCTTCCTTCCTTCCTTCCTTCCTTCCTTCCTTCCTTCCTTCCTTCCTTCCTTCCTTCACAAGAAACGATTTGACATAAATTGAGCAAAACCATCCTTTGCTAACTGTAGGTGGTGAATTCGCATCATGATAATTTAACTTCTGTGCATAGGCCATCTTGGACGGCTCATGGCCGATAACGTGGTTGTTTCAGAAATCTCAGGCATGGATCACTTGGGGACCATGGGACGAGAGTCCCGATTGCTCCATGGGTGAATGTGCTTCTGGGGCGCTGACCCCTCAGGTCTCCTCCAAAATTCCCCAGAGGGCGGCCCCAGTGAGCGGTGCAGGGGCCTCTCACAGAGGTTCCCTCAGACCTCCACGTCGCTGCCCTTCTTATTCCTAAAACCCACCCTGCGTGGGGATCACTGCCCTGTGTTCTAGAAGAAACGAGGCTCAAAGAGGGGGACACTTGATCTGGGCTTGTTGGTCAGGATGGGAGTGTCCTGGGAATGTTCGCGGCTGCTGTGAAGGTGATTTTATGGAAGCAGAATCGCCCCATCTTTTTCTTGGCTACTTCTCAGGAGCACCTGAGGCCGTGCTGGGCTCCGGGAGGCAGTGAGGCTGCTGAGCATGGTCAGCCCTGGGTTCAGACAGACGTGGGAGGCGAGGCGGCACCCTGGGGCCAGGCGGGGCCCATGCAGAAGTCCCCAGGGATCGGGCGTGAGTTTGTTCTTGTTAAGCACGTGGAGACTTGGGGTGCTTTTTACAGTGGTCTGTACTTCATGAGCAGACGTTGTGTGGGCGCCCCTCAGTCCTGCCCCGGAAGCCGGTCTGCGGGAAGCGTGGTGGACTCCGTGACCTCGCCCTCGTGGCACTGCTGGCGAAGAATATAACAGAAACGTGCCACGTGCCAGTGCAGAGAGGTGCCTTCTGTGGGGGAAGCGCCCTCAGGGCTCCTGGGCCGGGCCCTACGGGACGTGGTCTCCATTTGCCGAAACCCCAGCTGCTCACGGCGAGTCTGAGTCTGTTTGTTCAATTGGCATTTCTTCCAGCAGTTTTTCCAGCAGTTTCCTTCGATACGATGTTCGGTTTGCAGAGGTAACTTTGCTCCAAGGCGTGACTCTGAGGGTTTTGTAAGTTAGTGGTGGATGGCATTCATGTACAGCCTATTTTAGTAGAAATAATTACCTTCCAAATATCAAGCACTTAATCTCTGCCTCTTTTGTTAATCAGTATGTGTCTTGGGCACAGGAAGCACAAAGCTTTGCCATGGGGGGTGTTTCAGGCCAAGAGATAGTGGATCAGATGAACCACACAGTTTCTCAAATTGAACATAAAGATGGGAAAAAAACCCGCAACCCGACCAAAAAGCCCCATTCTAGATTGCGTTGAAAATTGCTGGGAGTGCTTTAATTTCTTATTGATTTGCCCCCAGGTGGGGGTGGGGGAGACTGTTAGCGCGAGTGAAGCGGCCGACATATCAGATGACCTCTGCTGCCCTTTGAGGCAGAAAGGTTTATCTTGGAGGAGCAGCCCTGGCTGACTGACGTTTCTCTGTAACTGCATTGAGCTTGCCTCTCTCTCCTCTCGTCCCTGATGCACAGCACCCACGGCTGCGGTCATTACCATCGTCTGTGGCACTGGCCACGGTTATCAGATTGTGGCAGAAAGGCCCCTTCCATAATAACCAACAGTGTATAATAACTGATGAACACAGTGGGCTTCTGGGCCCCATCCCGGGTACACTAGCCACAGCCTCTGGTTTCTGCAAATGTGCAGACTGGGGGTTCGGCTCCCTTCAGCGCGGCCGAGGGCTCTGTTGGACTGGTTGCGGGGTCCAAGTGTGGTCGGCTGAAGCTGCAGGAGGCGGACAGGGCAGTGGCCACCCCGCCAGCTTGGGGCACCTGCAAACGAGAATCCAAGACCAGGGGCAAGTCCCTCCATGTGCCCAAATTCCACTTTCTTAAAATGGCAAATGTGGGTTTTAACAGCGCTTGCCCGATGAGGGTATTACGAGCTCGAATGGAAGGAGCATAGGGAAGAGGCATAGCTCAAACCCTGACATACAGGAAACACATCTCTGAAAATAGCAGGAAAGAGAGAGGCAGATGTTCCTGAGTTCTTCCTTGCTGTGTCTTCCCTGGAGTCCCCCCAGGAAGCAGGGTAGCGGCATCTGTCCTGTCACAGTGCATGGGCTCCGGGCTGTCCTGAGGCTGGTCTGAGCACATCCCTCTGTCGCTGAGCCCATGGGCCCCAGAGTGCAACACAAAACACACCCCACATCTCTTGCTTTGGGTCGGCGTCAGAGCTCTCCCAGGTCAGTAGGGAGACTCGAGACAGACGGAACTTCTGTCTCTGGGAGGCTCAGTCTCATCGGAGAGACGGACAGACACCTGTAGGATGTGCACAGTGAGTCCCGGTCCCCCGAGGATGGATGGAAAGTGGGAGGGGAGGCTGCCTGGCAGAGGGACCCCACCCACACTGCGGCTCTAGCTTGAAGACCCACAACGGGCCTTGCCTGGGACACCACACGCTGCTTTGCCAGGTCCACTGTGAAAACCTGACATCCATTTGCGGGCGTTTTGCCAGAGCGATCCCCCACGAATTTCTTATGGGACTCCAGCTCCGACTTTACAAATGCACATTTCCTTCTTCCCCAGGGATCGCAGTCCCCTCTCCTGACCAGGTGGTTCTCACTTTGTTCTCCGGTAGCTAACAGGCTTCCGTACTCTGTCGTCAGATGACGCGGTGCTGAGCAGTCCAGAGGCCACGCTGTCCAGTACCTGCCTGGCACACGCTCCCTGGGTCTGGGCCCCGTGGCATCCGAGAGCACGGGGCTCCTGCTCCTGGGCCCCGCAGGTCACCCCAGGCCTCATGGGCGGCGTGAGCACTGGTTGCTCTGTCTAGAGACCGCAGGAAAGCATGCTGGCGGCCCAGTGGGGCACATAGAACCACGCTGGGCTTCTGTGCAGCTCAAGGGAGACAACCCGTGAAACTTCTCATGTGATCTGTAAACGGTGATCCGTGGATGCTGCGGGCTCCCAGGCTGTGTGCTTCGGGATGACCAGTCACGGCCACCGTGGAGATGACGGCTGCTCCCGCCTTGAGGGGTTTGAGAGAAGAGCGGCAGCTCACCCACCTGGACTCTCCCTGAGTTCTGGGGTGCAGACCTTGGCACCAGAATGTTTATTACATGATAAAAATGATTTGTTTCTGAAAACGTATTTCTTGTACGCTTGGAACAGCTCAAACGGATGGGTCATACTAGGTTCTAAGAATTAGTGAGTCCTTCAATTCTGTCCTGGAATTCATTCTCCCAAATAATTGCTTTACTTGCCTGTTCTAACTCAGAGACTCGCAATCGGTCAGACTTGGAGTAGCTCTACAAGAAACTCACCTCCCCGTAGGGGGCTGGACAGAGAGTCACCTGTTAGGTGCCTGTCCCCACGCTCTGTGTCTGTGCGTGTGTGCCCTCGGCGTGCAGACGTCAGCCTGCAGGGGAATGTGAGGGGGCAGAGAGGGGAGCAGAACGGGGTGATGGGCCTGGGGGGCCAGGGCGGCTCCCACCACTCCACGGAGCCCCTATTCAAGGCTCACATCATGCTGGAAAATTTCTGACTCAGATTCCACATGCCTTCCCTCAGCAAAGTCCAGTCCTGAGGAAAGCACTTGCAGGTGTCCTGTGCGCCCCCCTGGCCCAGGGCACATTCCCTCAGCCTCCTGGGGTCTAACACGAAACATCCACAAACGGCGGCTTTGTGATTCCGACAGTCGCACGTGTCCTTCTGTTGTGGAAATTAGGAAAAAAAAGCAGGCAAATAACTTCCATCTCCATTATATAGACACCACAAGCGCCAGCGACAGAATGACCACTGGTGATTCAAAGACCCGGGCGCCGAAGAGACTAAGGCTGAGCGACACGCGGGAGGACAGGAAGCAGCCCTTTCCATTCTGCTCTCTCACACATCCATCTGTCTCCTGAGCCCATGAGCACATTCTCCCGTTTGGCAAAATGTGTCAGCAAAAGCGAGCTACATTTAGAGGTCCCACGCGTGAAAGAATTGCATTTTAGTGAGAAAGAGCAGAATTTTATATTGGTGTGGCTGTGGCTAAAATGTTATTTTCCAGGTGAAATATATCTTCCCAGAGTTAAGTCCGATCAGTAGGCTGCTTTTGTGCGTTGGCACCATCCTTCAAACTGGACAGGCCACGTGGAGGGTGAGGTCCACGCCTGTGGTCTCGTGGCGTCTGGCTCTGGCTCCGGCAGGCGGCTGTGCCCAGTTATCATGCACCTGCATCACGCCGTCTGCCGTCCCCCTTCTGGGGCCAGCGTCTGTCTGGGTCTCGGGCAGCCAGACTTCTCCAACCAGTCACGGCACAGGGAGCTGTTGCGCGCGTGTGGCCAGCAGTGACACTGCCGTGGCCTCAGGTGGTAGGGCACCAGGACACTGGCCATCTGGTCTGCCCCATTTGTGTCACATGGGGGCCGACAGGAGCGAGGCCAGCAGCCCTGAGGGAGGCCCTGGTGCTTGGCGGGTGAGAAGCCGCGTGGGAAGGGGGTCACTGTGGCACATCCATGCCCCGGGAGCACCGAGAGGCCAAGTGGGCCGGCTTGCAGAAGTGCAGGTCTGACGCTCGGCAGCAGACGAAGTTGCTTCCTTTCGAGGACATGTCCCATGTGGTCCTGGACGTGGTGGCTGCCCCACCTCTGGGTGAGGATCAAGCGGGTGTGGTGGGCGGGGTACAGGGAGTGACCCATCCTCGAGTGACTGGGTCAGTGGTAGGCACAGCGGTGAACGGGCCGGGGCAGTGATTCGCTCCCTCTCAGACAGTGGCACTGTCCAGGACACCCTTCGCGGAAACCCACCCCATCGATGGCCGGCTTCCCGACGGGCTCCCAGGCACCATCATCCCAGGCTGAGTCTCTCCGGACACTGACACCTGATCCCAGTTTGGCACTTGGCATTGGGAGCTCAGGCTCCAGGGACGAGGGGCGGTGAGTGCCGGTGGCCATGGGGGAGCCCACCTGATGGTCCCGAACGTGAGCCATACAAGGAGCGGGCAGAGCACCTCCGTGTCACAGCAGCCCAGACACACCCGGGTCACATGGCTGCACAGACAAAGGACACTTCCCAGTCACACTTGCTTCTACCAGCCCTCCCTTCCTCCCCGCACAGGTGTGTGCATGCACCCATATACCACACGTCACACACGCCACACACGCCCTGTTCCCACCGCTCGCTCCTCTCCCACCATCCGAGGGCGCTTGGTTACAAATTGCTGAGACTGTGTCGACAGTACTAGGAGAAGTCGAAGTCAGGGCATTAATTGGAGGTTTGTCTCTGAACAGTGTCTGGAAATAGGGTTTTCTAAGTAAGGATTTTCCAAGCATTGCAAAGGTTTTCTAATGTGTAACAAACAATTCAAAGTCATTCTTCTTCACAGGTTTTCACCGATCAGGGGAAATAGCCAACTTGTACATTTACTCTGTTCCAGGGCCTTGCTAACCGTCTTCCCACATTGTCCTATCGCATTCCTATCGCATTCCGATCTCAACGCTGTGATTCAGGTTATGCCCACGAGGCGCAGGGGCCCATGGCGTGGGCTTGTGGGGAGCAGCAGCACGAGACCATGCCAGGGGGTGGAGGTGTTGCCCCATGCGGGGCTCCAGCAGGTCCCAGCTCCTCAAGGGGGGAAGAGGAGGAGGCAGAGGAAGATTTTCTCTCTCAACGTGTTCATTCCTCGAGTTTTATCACATTGCTCTGTGCACACGTGCAGTTCAGCTTGGGGCACGGGTGCGTGCGTGTTTAGAATTGGCTGATGTGAATACACACGCGCAGGTGTGTGTGGTCCGCATTTGTGAAGTAGCTATCGACACACTGACCGAGTCCTGGAGGTTTCCGGCTTAGACCCTGAGACAACAGAAACAAGCATTTGCCGAACTTCGCTGAGGGAGCCCTGGATGGATGGCCCGGAGACGCGGGGGCTTTGTCCCTGTCCCGCACCCCTGCTCTGGTCTGTGACTTTGATTTGGGCAGGGACACGGGGGCGTGTCCTCAGCCTCCAGTCGTGTTGTGTGTCTTACTAGCAGAGTGGCCAGCACTCATGTGCGGGTCCCCCCCCGCCCCCCCGCTGCGCATCCTGGTCCAGGTCCCGGGGAGCTCCCGCAAGCTCTCCGCTCTGGGCCATGAGCAGAGTCTGCACCGTCACACTTGGCAGAAGGGTGGCCCATCGGCGAGGTAATATTGAAATGTGGGAGGAATCTGTGTGGTTTGGGGGTTGGGAATGTGCTGGTCATGTCCAGGAAACCCCCCCCCCCCGCCCACCACACACCAGCCCTGCCCCCCCAGGGACCGCTCAGTGTTCTCAGCAGGGGGGCCGCGCTGGGCCCCGCCCCGCACCACACTGCTCTGCTGCCTCCCTGGATTCCTTCAACAGGCAGGCATCCTTCTAGCCCTTTCCTTGTTAAATAATTGTACAACCTGTGCTCATTTTCCTCCCTCCTTCCCTGCCTCCCTCTCTGCCTCCCTCCCTCCTTTCTTCCTTTTCTCCCTTTCTCCTTCTTTCCCTCCCTCCCTCCCTTCCATTCTGCCTGCCTGCCTGCCTGCCTTCCTTCCTTCCTTCCTTCTTTCCTTCCTTTTGAAGGGGAAAAAACAAAGGAAAGAGAGGAGGCGGCTTCAGGAGAACTGATTTTTTCCCCTACAGTCCCTGGGGTTCTCGATTATAGAGTCACTGCCAATATGTTCCTACTACCCAGATGGGGACGGGATTCCAGGTAGGACAGGGTTCTAGGTGAAGATGGGATTTCATGGCAGGGAAGGGATTCCTGGTGGGGACGGGAGTCTGGGTGGGGACAGGATTCACGTTGGGGAAGGGATTTGGGGGATGGAGGAACAGGGGCAGAGCCTTCTGCTCCGGGAAGCCCAGATAGTCCCCACCAGCACCCCAAGGGTCTCAGTGTTGGGGGACAGTAGAGGACACCCCCTCTGCACATGGGGTCGGACCCCCTCCATTCTTCAGGGAAGGGAAACTGCTTACTTAGATTGTCTTCATCCTCCGTGTTTGTGGCCCCGGGGCTTAAGTGCTTGAAGGGAGCGATGAAGGCTGACAACATGCTTACTTTGTCTGGAAAGAAAAGAAGAACAGGAAATGCACTTTTGACATCGAGTTTCAGAAAAACTCAATGCTTTCCTACGTTCTCATTACCCAGGGTTTGGACAAGGGAGGTTGAAAGCTCGCTTTGGTTTCAGCCACTTCATTCTGGTTCAGTCTTTTATTGAATTTCTGACAGCATTTTCATTAAACTCCTCTCTCCATTCAATTTTCAACTTGACGATTTCCGTCTTTCTTCTTTTCTCATTTTTGGCATCTCCCTCCTTTTGTTCTGTGTCCCTCAAAACTCAAAGCAGTCATGTCTGGGGCAACAACCTTGTGTGAGCTCCTGGGATGCTGGGTGGGGCAGAGCCTTGGACCCAGGGCATTTGACAGAGAGGAAGTGAAACCAGTGAAAAAAGGAGAAGCTATAATTCAACGAGAATCCTGCAAATAAAGCCAAGACCATTTCTCCCCGTGAGTGGAGAACACGCCTTGTGGGCTTGAAGTACGTGAACAAGGGTGGACTCATCAAGCCCTGGGGTGCACTCAGCGCGTGTCTGGGAGGAAGGGGTGCAGGGCAGAGACCCCCTCTGTTCCTCCTGCAGAGGGGCTCACGACGAGTGCGCCCTCCGCCTGCACCCTGGTCGGGGGAGAGGAGGGAACACCTGTCCCGAGTCAGCCCCCGGTGGGCAGCTGGGCCCGGGGCAACGCCGCCCATGACCCATGGTCCCCGAAAGCTCTCTCTTAAATGGAAAGATTGGGGAATTGTGGGATGGGAAGTCACTTGGGAGACATTAAACAAGGACTAACAAAGGGGCCGAAGGAAAAGCTCCTTTCCGTAGAGACTCCGGCCTCAGAGGGTAGGAGCACTTGTCCACAGAGGAACCTACTCCAGGGCAGAGGAGAGGGCGTCCAAGGTCGGCACACGCAGCCCTCCCTGTTCTCAGACACCTGCCTGTCCCCGTGCGTCCTGGGGCCAGGACAGGGGCCTTTGCATGGTTCCTGCTGGTTCTTGTGTCTGGCCTGGCCCACGGGGGCTGAGCTACATTGCCAAGGGGACACTTCCCACCGCCAGGAATCCGTTGGCACCAAAGGACCGGCTCTTTGGTACCTCCCATGCCAATGTCTGCTTCTGTCCTTGGGAAGTGCTGCCTTGCGGGGCTCCCTTTTTGCACACATCTAAGTGTGACTTTGGGCGAAAACCTCAGCTAGTGGTTTTCTCTGCAGTTAGCCTTCAGTCGTTCAGACCCAGGCATGAAATGTGCTCTTTTTCTTTCAATCTTGAGCCTGTTTTCTCTTTACCCAAGCTTTCCGGAGGCCAGGGGAGTTCACACTGAAATTCATTCAGGAGCCTGTTAACAGCTGGTGTTTCCAGTAGGGACGGGCAACGATATAATGTTCACTCAGAGAGAACAATAAATAACTCAAATATAAAATGCCTGCTCTTTCTTCATTCTACGGAACGAGAAGAAGCAGCCAGGGAAGGACTGACTCCCCCAAACCCTCTCAGCCCAAGCTAATTTACTACAAGGGAATGAAATCTCTTGCTTGAGTTATAATTTCATTAAGGGCACCCAATAATGTTACACAAAGAGTGTGAAGCTCAAATGATTTAGTCTGGAGCATCTCAAAATGAAATTACATTTTTCTAATAAAGCAGGGCCACCAGCCAAACACCCACAAAAATACACTAAACCATTTCAGAGCTCACCTTAGCAAAATTGTGAAATAATTAAAGATTGTTTTAGATCCTCAAAGTTCTTGCTTTCTAGGGTTGCCGGATTTATCAGTTAAAAACAGCAGACCCTGAGTTAGATGAACAGCGGGTACTTATTTAGTGTGTATAAACCTCCAGCATCGCGTGGGGCGTGCGTCTCCTGAAAGATCTTTCAGTCTATCTGAAATCTGATTAAGGCAAAGGACTCGGACAGACATTTCTCCAAGGAAGGCATACAGGAGGCCGACAGATGCACTCACCCGCCAGGGCCAAGCAGATCGTAGCCGCAGCGGGCCACTACCTCGCACCTGTCTCAGCGGCTGCGGTAAAGAAGAGAGGATGTGGAGAGATCCGAGCCCTTGTGCACTGATGGGTGGGAGTGAGAAACCAGCCTGCCCACGTCTGGGCCTACACCCAAAAGAATCGAAGACACGCTCTTACAGAGATACCCACACACTTGAGTGTCCCCGACCCATGAATGGACAACGCGGTGTAGCGCATGCATGCAACAGGCTATTATCTGACATGGCAGAGCTTGACGCTGTGATGCGGGTGGAATAAACCGGTCCCTGGAAGACAGACACGGAGGGGCCCACGTCTCTGAGGTCCCCAGGGGAGTCAAATCCATAGACACTGAAGATGCAACAGTGGGAGCCAGAGGCTGGGGGAAGAGGGGGCTGGTGTGTATATGGGGACGGAGTTTCAGTTCGAGATAATAAGATAGTTATGGAGAGGGATGGTGGTGATGGTCGCACCACAAGCTGGATATGTTTAATGTCGCTGCACTATATTCTTACAAATGGTCAGTAGGGCAAATTTTACCTTCTGTATGTTTTCCTCCAATTTAATAAGTCACATTTAATGAGATGTTCAGTATTTTATCTGAACCCTGCTTCTTTTACGCCCTAGCAACTCCTCCAGCGCAGTGGACTGTAGATTTCTAGCTCAAACACACCAGAGAGTGGCTAGCCTGTTTGCTGGGCGAGCCCACCTCTGGTGCCTCGCCCGCCGTCACCACCTCCGTGCAAAGAGGGGGCAGGCGGAGCCTTAGCCCCTCATTAGGGAGGACGGCAGGAATTGCATTTTTTGTTTAGAAAAATTGCCATAAAAATGATTGGATGTTAGTGGCTTTGCTGGTGGCTGTCCTGTTATGCACCGTGTCCATGTGGTGCTGTGCTGGGCTCACCATGGTCCCAAGACCAGCTCATGTGGGCTCCTGATGGAAAACAGAGTGTGTGCGTCTACTGTGCTCTGTTCTGGACGTCTGGGGTATGCTGAGAGAAGCTGGCTCCCGGCTGCCCTCCGCCCCATCGTAAAGTCTGGAAGACGGCGAAGGTGTTTCTGTAGGGGAAGTATCCAGAAGGGGCTTTAGGTATGCCCTGCACCAGCTGGAAACGGACCCCAGAGAGAGCAGCGGCCCTGGTCTGCCCTCTAGCCAAGGGCCCCTTCCAGGGAAAGCCTGGTGGCGACCATAGCATTTCCAGTGCCTCTCCTGAAGGGATCCAGGACATTTGCATTAGAAACCTTGTGGCTCTTTGCAAAATAAGTGGCCAGGGGCCTGTGGGAGTGATTTTGTGTATTTCCAGAGCAGGTGGGAAGCACTTGCAGAGGGCAGAAGCTCTTCCCCGGAACCCTGTGAAGTCACATTTGTTGAGGATACTGATAACCAAGAGCGAATACAGTTTGGGAGTGGCCTAAAGACAGATAAATAGGCCAGAGCGAAACAGAACATTTGTGAATAGAATCATACCTATATGGTCAATCGATTTTCAACGAAGATCTCAAAGTAATACAATGGGGTCACTGAAAGTCTTACAGAGAAATAGTGTTGAAAGAACTCTACACCAGCTTAGAAAAAGTGAATTCTGAGCTCTACCTCATACCATCCCTGAAAATTATCACAAAATAGGTCATAAACTGAAACATAAAAGCTGTAACAATAAAACTTGTGGAAGAAAATACAGAGACTTTCATGGTGCTCATGGAGGCGGATTTCTTAGGACACAGAAAGCATTAATTGTAAGAAAATTAGTTTTCATCAACATTAAAAATTAAATATTTCAGCAGGGAAATCAGGACTCTCATCCACCAGTAACTTTGAAAGACATTTGGGTGTATATACCAATTCCACTTCTAGATATTTACCCAAGATAAAGGAAATATATATGCCCCCCCCGGAAGATTTGTACAAGAATGTTTAGAGAGATTTTATCCGTGACAGCTCGAAGTTAGAAACATCCTACTTACCCACCAACAGAAGAACGGGCTCGTGAACTGGGCAACATTTACACGATGGGAAACTGTCAGCAGTGAAGACAATTGAAGTATTAAAATGTACTACGATATGGATGAATCTTGAAAACATTATGCTAAGCAAGAAAAATCTAGGCACGGAGAGAAGGTGCTAATTAATTCCATTTATGGAATTATGAAGTTCCCCAGCAGGCAAGCGGCTCCCTGGAGAGAGGAGTCGGTGGTGGGGGGACCTCCCGGGTCAGGTGCCAGCTGCTGGACTGGCCCCAGGGACTTCTTTCTGGAATGATGTGTCACGTGTTTGTCGTGAGCCCTAACATGTACAGGCTACTTTTCTCCATATATAAATTACACCTGGTCATTTAAAAATATTAACAGATAAAAAGCGTGATTGGATGAGGAAATAAACAACGTGAAGCAAGCGTCAAAGTATTGTTTGCTATGAAAGGAGAAGCGCAGGACAGTCGGTGGTGAAGACAGGTGTCTACCGGGAAGCAGAGAAGGTATGCGGTCATGGGCCGCACACTGGCTTTGTGTGTGTGTTTTTGTTTACTTTATAGATCGGAAAGCTCAGATACCTTTCAGAAGCTCTCCTGTGGCAACAAGAAGAGTCACCACCTCAAAGGGTGACACCCAGGATTCCCATCAGGACACACGCACGTCTAGAAAGCAGGGGGGAGCCGGCTTGGGGAGGGGAGGCGAAGGCCATAGCAGGTGCGCCCAGAGCCGGGCATGCACGCCTCGCCAGCCCGCGCAGGCTCTGTTTACCCACGGTGGCGGCATGAGGGGCTGTGAAGGGGTCCTGTTTTTTGGAGCCTGCTATGTGAAGATGACATTTGCCTTTTCACCAAGTAAGATGAAAATTTTATTATTTTTTAATTTTTTTAACTTTTAAAAATTTACTTGACAGAGAGAGAGCACAATAGGGGAGCAGCAGGCAGAGGGAGAAGAAGAAGCAGGCTCCACACTGAACAGGGAGCCTGATGTGGGGCTGGATCCCAGGACCCGAGGATCATGACCTGAGCCAAAGGCAGATGCTTCACCGACAGAGCCACCCAGGCATCCCACGATGAAAATTTTAAAAAGGCCTGTGGTGCATGAGCCCCTGTCAGTAAGCTGGAAAGTCGGTTCATGTGAAATAACAGGTTTGCTGGAACTTTTAGTGAACCCTGTCATCGCTAAAACCTCATAGGATTCGACTTGGTACTCTGCCTCCTTAAAAACATAATGGGGGGATGGGTGAGCCTGGTGGTGGGTGTTAAGGAGGGCACGTATTGCATGGAGCACTGGGTGTGGTGCATAAACAATGAATCTTGGATCCCTGAGAAAAAAGAATCAGAAATTACTTTTATAATCACAAAAATTAAAAATACTATCCTCTTTGAAAGAAAAAAAAACCACAATGTCATGGCCTAGGCTGTTTTTAAAAGGTATGTGACGTGAGCACTTTGGTTCTGCTGTCACTTCAGCAATTTAAAGTTTTCTACAACTTATCTCTGCCTCTGGGCCACACACACCTCAGCCCCTCCCAAGTCCCTTCCTCAGAGTTCTGTTTCGCCGAAACACACTGTGACAGATGGCCTCCCCCAAGCTGACCCACTTCCCTTCCCAGCCGGGTATTCTGACCTATGCGGGCACGTCTTTCATGGATGTGGCTTCTAGCTAAACACAAGCACAGCTCAGCCCGAACAGGTGGGCCACCCTGGGAAGCAAGGAGATAATTAACCTCTGTGCACGCAGGAAAGGGATAGTGTTTTGGAGTAAAGGCAAAGAATTTTTCTCACGAAGTTTCAGGAACATGTATTTTAAACTGTTTTCAAGCTGCCGTTCTGTGCACAATACAAGGGAGTTCAGGCAACATTAGAAAGATGATTCTGGGTCTGCATGGAGTTTTGCAGCACACAAGAAGGTCCAATTCTCCCAGAACATAAGCCTCGCTTTTGGCAGTTTCCAGATGGATAATAGTCATGAGGGGCCTTGAAAGGGTTCGAGTGAGCAGGTAACCAGCCTGTACTAAGTTTGCCACTCCTTCACTGTACGGGCTGAACTACGGCTTCCCTGGAAGTTCGTTCTGGGGCCCTGACTCCCAGGGCCTCAGAAGGAGACCGTATTTGGAGACAGGGTCCTTGCAGAGGTGAGTAAGGTAAGATGAAGTCACTAGGATGGACCCCCGTCCAGTCTGACTGGTGACTTCTAAGAAGAGGAGAGCAGGACGCAGACACGCGTGGAGGGAGGACCACATGAGAACCCGGGCAGGGGACGGCATCCGCACGCCCAGGAGAGAGGGCTCGGGGGACACCAGCCCTGCCCACGTCTGGACCTCGGGCTCCCCGCCCCCAGGATGCGGGACAGTAAAGGGCTGCTGTGGGAGCCCCCAGGCTGGGGCTCTGGGGCCCAGCCCATGCTGAAAACCACATTCACTCAACAAATCTTTATTGAATGCAAGTAGTTGCACACCTCCTCCATGATCTCAAACTCTGATGCCAAGAAGGACTAATGCAGGGAGACCACTCCTGGGTGGGGGATCTGGAAGTCAGGGGAGGCATCCTTCGGGAGGTGACTGAGTCACTGTTCCTATTACCAACAGGTAATAGGAATGTGTCCCATGTATTGAACCAGGAGATTGGCTCCAGAGCCAGGAGACCCCTGCTGCAAGGATGAGTGTGGGCTTATCCAAGTTAGGACGGGGAGAGCTGCCCTGAGCAGGAGCGGCTCGTGCAAAGGCCCTGGGTAAGTGCACCAGCATCTTGGTACCCGCGCCTGTGAGAACACGACCGTGCTGCTCTGAAGGACGTGTACGGCGCAAATCAGAGGTCTCTTAGGGACGCCATCCCTGTTTCAGGGTGGAATCCTTAAGGCAGGCTGTCCCGCTCCTACATGGTCTCCCTGGGTCACAGCACTGAGATGTCCCCGCGCCATGTCCACACCCCAGCCCAGGTCATTAAGCAGGCCACGATCATGGCGCTACGAGCAGTCTGGCAGACTGGACCGACACTTTGGGCTTGACGTGCGAGCCGCATTCTGGAAGCCTGGCTTATTTTTGGAAGCCGTGGAGAAACAAACAAGCCCACACCAGATTGTGCTATGTGATTTGCGGGCAAAGACACAGATGGTCTGACAAGTGATTGACGGACCAAGGTGACTCTTTGCCACAAAGTGTATTTACAATTTAAATATATACATGGAAAGGTGTGTGTTCACACTCCACTTAGAGAGACTCACAGCCTTCCAAATCATCTGCCGAGGCACTCTGTGGCTTTGCAGAGTCTAGACACCGTCTTCATTTTACAGCCCGTCTGGGCGTGGAGGCGTGTGACATCATTCTCTACAGTAGTGTTCAGTCATCTCTTCTCTGGGGGACAGCTAGCGGTGGCAGACCCAATAGCTGTCCAGTCTGGACACGGTTCTTGCTGCCATCCCCGTTTGGGGCAGAAAGTCCACCCCAGTAATGGGTTTATGGTGAGGCAGGATGTTCAGCCGGGACTCTCTGGCTCTGAGGGCAGGCGAGGAAGACTGCACTTCTGCCAAAAGATTCTCCTTCTGTTGGAACCAGCGAGGTTGGAGTTCATCAGAGCCCCCCTTCAGCAGACGGCGAACAGAGCGTGTTTGCTCCCCTGGCTCCGAGCAGGTATATGGGAAAAGTCTACAAGAGGTGGTTGGACTGTGGCTCTGATCAGGAATTCTAGGAGATAAATATCTGGAGGCTGGAAATTCTCACGAAATAAAAATGTAACCCTATAGACCTGCACAGGTACTCCAAGGACTGTAGTTAGGGAGCCACAGATACAATGGAAGTGTAACACTGTGAATAAGCCCTAACCCTACACTGGCCTGCATGTCCTGTCCATATAGACGTGTTTCCCCTCTAAGTCCTTCAACCTTGTTGGTTCCTTACGGGTCCTTGGTCTTCCTTTCTTCGAATCCTCTCCCTCCCTGCCCTTTTTCTTTGGAGACATGCTAAACCAAAGTCCTTTCCTTTTGCAATTTCACCTTCTGTTTTTCCATCTGATAATGAGATTGTCCATATTAGTGTTCTCTGGCCAAGAGCATTCTTCTCCTTTCTCACCTCCCACCTTTCCTGTGCTAGAAGCTTCCACCCTGAGCCATTGCTTCTGTGAGTGAGTGAAAGCTTCAGGGGTGTCTGTCACCACCTCAAGATCACTCGGTGTTCTGAGTTGTGCATTTGTCAGATGGTAACTAGTGCTCTACAGAAATGTTGGGCATCGTGCGTTCGTGCTGGTTAATTGTATGTGTCCCCTTGACCAGGTCCTGGGAGCCCTGATATCTGGCCACACATGATTCTGAAGTGTGTGTGAGGGAGTTTCTCCTCGAGACCAGCATTCGAATCAGAGGACTGAGCAGAGCAGGGTCCTCCGTGCGAGGGTGGGCCTCACCAAATCAGTCGAGGACCCGTACCGCTGTAGAGGTGGAGAAGGGAGGGTTCTCTGTCTGCCAGCTGCTGGCTAGGACAGCTGTCCTCCCTGCACTCCTGGCTCACAGGCCTTCCCATCTGGACTGGCTTCCCTGGATCACAGACTTTCCAGCCGTATCACCTTCCTGCATCCCTGCCTTGCCGGTGGGAGACGGTGGGGCTCTTCGAGCTCCATCATGGGCTGAATCTGTTTCCTCTAATCTCTAGGTCTCTGCAGGCTCTGGCTCTGTGAGGAACTCCTGCCCCTTCGATGTGGTTATTCTACTCCATGCCCCACAGCACAGTAGAGCCTGGATCGTTCGCACAGTTGGTCGCCTCTTCCCTCCTCCCCAGCCACAGGCCAGCCTCGCCCCCGTCCTGGAGCTTGTGGGGATGGGGTGTGCACTTTGGTGCGCGCTGTCCATGGCCGTGGGTGGCAGCTGGCATCCCCGGATCTCTGCGTGCAGAGGCGTCTTTCCCCATCCGAGGGGGCTCTGGACCATGAGCAGCAGCTCCACTATGTCTTTGCTGTGGTCCCAGTAGGTCCCAGTAGCTCCCAGTCCATCCTGCATAGTTATTACTGGCATTTGCTGCTGACAGGTGTCCCCGCTTCTGTGATGCGGCATTGGCCATCCTGCTCGCGGACGAAGCTCACAGCCGGGGGAGTGGGGTGGGCAGAGAGGGAGGGGATGGAGGTCGGTGGCCCTGGGACAGTGGTGCTCCCTAACCCCCGACTGTCCCTCCCACGTGAAGGCCAGGTTTCTCAGTCCCTGCCAGACCTCGTACCGGATTGTTGTAGACGCGTTTCTGAGTCCATCTGCGCACACTTGGATGAGCATCTCTGGCCGGAAACCAGCGTTCCCAGGGTGTCGCTGACCCTGTGGGGCTCCCACCCAGGGCTCGAGACTGGAAAGCCCCAGCTGCTGGCTCACCTGTCCCCTCACGCTCCATGTGACCCAGTGCCCGGCCAGCTGAGTGGGCCCCGGGACAGGAGCGCACCAGCCCTGAGGGCCCCTTCCCCGAGCAGGGCTGTGAGGCCCACGCTGGAGTGTGTGACGTACGGAGGTGACCTACGGAGGCCACACACAGGGCTTCCAGGAGGATGGCGCTCACGGAATGGAGGGTCCTTTCAGTCTTCACACCAAAGAGGTCTTTCTGAAGACCCCCTTGGACAGGACAGCCGATGAGGCTGACCCCATGCTTCTCTTATGCACGTGATGCTATTGACAGTCCTGACCGCGCCTCGCTGGTTGTGCGGGCTCTGGTGGCCGTGTGAGGAGCGTGGGGAGCTCACCGCCCTCTGGGCGGCCTGTGTCCCCACCCCGTCGGGTCTCCTCCAGCCTGTACTGCCCGGGCCTCATGCTGGGCTGTCACCATGGGGGTCCAGAAGAGCTCCTTCTTGGCCGGACCGTCCACCTGAGTGTCAGCAGGCTGCCCGGGCAGGGCGTCAGGTCCTCGTCCACCAATGAGCGGTGAGGTCTGCCCCGTTGCCTGACCTCCTCGGGTCCCTGTCCCCTTGTGTCTGACGGGCAGGCATCTCCACGTGCGTCAGGACTGTGGTTGTAACCGAGTGACGCGCACAGGGGACACACAACGCAGTCCTGACCAGGCATGCGAGTTGGACCATCTCCCAGGACACAGTCAATTCCTTCACCTTATTAGACATTTGGTGACTCTGGCCTTCCTGAACTCAACTGGATCTAGCATGACTTTTGTTTTAGTTTCTAATGTTAGTTTTAGTATTTGAGGCATTGAAGCAAGCTTATTTAAAAACCAGAAAGAAGATATCATGGAACCTCCTGGCAGGGCCCCCGTCCTCCACCGACTTTGGTAAGCCCCATTGTCAACACTCATGTCTCCCACGCTGTTTGAAATTTGGCCGATTTCTCATCTCTTCTATGAATTAGATACTCTCACAACCGAAAATAGAGCCCTGATCACATAAGCAATTGTTTAGAGAGCAAGTCAAAGTGTTAGTACCTGAATCCGCAAATCTAAACTTGATTATTTCCATTTAGGATGGAGCTCCTGACAGCTGTACGTAAATGGTATTTATTACTTTCAAGCTAATAGCTTGTCCGCTGCTGCGGGGCCGAGCGTGGTCATCTGTGCTATTCACGTGTGGCAGGTCCCATCCTGGCGCCCCGCAGTCCCACAGCCCTCGCCACCATCCTCTCCCGCCCCGTGCCACACTGTCCTTGTATCAGGTGTTGCCCTGGACAGTGTAGGCTATGCGGACCCCGCCTGTCGTTCCTGGACCCCAGCATTCCCTCAGGTGGCAAAGGGCCGTGGTGCGCTTGCTGTGCCCCGAGCCCAGGACACCCCCGGAACAGTCCGGAACAGCCTGGAACAGTTCAGAACAGTTCGGAACAGTCGAGAACTCCCTGATCTTGACTTTCTGGGCAGGCTGCCTCCCCGTGTTCAGTGCCGCGTGTTGTACTTTCTTGCTTGGCCTTCTCTCCTGCCTCGCGTCAGACTCACGGGCAGATCTCCCTCCGTGCTCACGAGAAGACCCTGCAGTTGGCAGAGGAGACCTTTTCACAGGGCAGGGGGCACATGGAGCTTCAACAGACCTCGGGTCGTCTGTGCCCCTTCCCCTTGCTCCTGGTTTTCACGGCTCCGCGGCTTGTCCCTCCGTGCTGAGCTCCCGTCAAGGTTCGGGGTGTCCCAGGCCTGCTGTTGGGGTCTCGGCCTGCTCATGCCCCGGTCACACTGCTCACGGACGCTCAGCTGTGCTGTGCAGGGGTCCCTACCTCAGACTGGCTGGTACGTACCACTCCCCTGAGTTCAGGGGTTCTGTGACACTGTTCTGGGGGAGCAGCAGCCTGAATCAAGCAGGTAAGACTGACCCACGTCTGAACTCAGGACTGTAAGTGATGTTTGAAGAGAGAGAGAGCGAATGGGTAGGTGCCGGGCTCGGGATGCACAGGGGAAGAGGCTCTGCAGGCCTTGGGCCACTGGCGCTGGGGGGAGCTGCAGCCACCATGCTCCTGTGTCCGGTTCTGGTCGCCTCGAAGCGTGATTGGGAAGAGGAGCAGGAGCCCCGCCAGTTTGGGGAGGAGGAGAAAATTCTGGAGGAGCGTGAGGGTGGGGTGTGCCAGGCAGAGGGTGGCTGGAGTCGGGCTCTGGATGTTACCTGCCCACGCTTCTCCTTCCCGCGGGGTGGGGTGGGGGGATTGGGTTGGGGGGAGGTTGGAGGATCCAGTATGTTCTCCAGTGAGCGTGAGAGCGCACACTTCCCTGAGCGGACACCTCAGGGGCCATGACTCCCGCGGGCTCCTTTCAGGTGAGAGGCACTTGCAGGACCAAACGTGCAGCTCTGGGCGCTGGGAGTTTCTTATTACTTCTGAAGAACAGCAGAGTGGGCAGACAGAGGTGTGCGGATGGATTTTCTATAAGACAGGCAACGTGTGTGTCGTTCTCTATTAGATTCCATGAAAATCGATCTGCAACCTAGTTCGGCCTGGTAAAATTAGATCTAAAACTATTTAACTTGGTTTCAGGAGTGTTTTTCCCATCTGATGTCTGGCCTGAGGACACACAGGGATAAAGCACCTTGAGTTATTAGCTGCTCTGTGCACCCTTGCGTGGGCGAGACTCGCACAGGATTCAGTGTCTGCTGGACGGCGTGGTGCCTGGGGTGAGTGCAAGCCTCCTCCTTACTGAGGGGCTCCTGGTTCATGCTCCTGTTTCACACTCCACCCGGTTCGGTGATAGGATGTGACAAACGAGCGTTTTTAATTTGCCTGAGCACACGCGCGTGTCTGTGTGTGTGTGTGTGTGTGTGTTTGGGGTGAGACCTTCTGGGGGGCTGACCACTCTGGGCGGGGGGGGGGCGTGTTGGGGGCAGTGGAGCTGGGCTGAGTCCGTTCCGGTCTGGCTGGGCACGGGAAGGGGGGCGGCGAGGAGGGGGTTTGGAACCGTGGCTTCTTCATCTGGAAGCGTCTCCATCCTGGGGCTCTGGTGAGAATGGAAAGTCCGAGAGCTGTGAGAACACCTGGTCTGGTGCTCAGCGTCATGGCGCCCGCCCTTCTCTGGCAATGCTGTTGTCGCTGATGACGTTAGGCTTGGCGAGGCCCCGGCGCCTTCCCAGGGCTCCTGCGTCCCAGGGCAGCGCTCCCCCAGTCACCGGACAGGGATGACGCCCCTGGGAGGCTAGTTGCCTGCAGGGGTCGGAGGGGAGGTGCGTGGGGACCTGGGCATAGCCACTCCAGTTTCAGCTTCCAGCCGAGGCAGCACCCGTCTCACAGAGGGGTGAGCTTTAGGGGTGGGGGCCCTGCACCGGTGGGACCCTGAGGCTTCAGCGCTAGTGGCGGGGCTGCGGGAGGCTGCACCACACTGTGCGCGCCGGGGCTCCGTGCATTCAGGGGCACCGTGCCTGCTGCGGCTCTGTCCACGGTGGCTCCGTCCACCCAACTGCTCCGTCCACACGGCGGCTCTGTCCACGCGGCGGCTCCGTCCATGCGGTGGCTCCATCCACGCGATGGCTCCATGCACTGGCCGCTTGGCGGGGGCTGGTCTGACTCTGGATCCTGGGACACAGGCCTGTTAAGGGCCATGCTAGGCGCCTCACTGCACCATCCCTGACTTTCCCCAGGACTGGGAGCAAAGTCTGGAGCAGAGAGGTGGCGTGACCACGTGGGTGGGCGTGGGCCGCCGGGGCCTCCTTGTCTGCGCGGCCTCAGACCCTTCCCCATGCAGCCAACACCAGTCAGCTGGGCCTGCTGCCTTCTTACCGTCAGACTAAACTTTCAACCACAAAGATGGGCATCCTTGCCAAAAAATCCTCTGGAGGAATGCTAAGTTCTATAAAATTAAGCTGATTTCTCTCCGAAGGGCTTCTAGGGGCCTCTGACGTGCCGATGCTAATGTAACTTGAAATCTTGAAAGTGGAGTAAGCAGACAGCCTTTCTCATGACCTTGGAGCATGTTTCTCACAGCGTCTCATGGAGCTTCTGCTTGGTGAGATGTAAGGTGAGAAACACTGACAAGCAGGGCTCTGGGAGGCCTCGCCCCGCCGCTAGGGCGCAGCCCCGCAGGTATTCCCAGGTGGCCCCGCAGAACCTCCAGTCAGCTGTGAGTCTCCGGCAGCAGGCTGGAGGCAGGGAGCCTGGCTCAGTTTGTATTTGCAGCAGAGGTCCGAGCCTCTGTGCACAACTCTGGCCTGGTCAGGGAGGGGCATAGCTACAGTCTTATCTTTGCGTGGCTCACTCATCCATAGTCATCTGGTGTACATCTGTGGAGCGCCTACTATGTGCAAAGCTCTGTCTTTGGCACGGAAAGTCTGCAGAGGGCAGGTGAGTGTCCTTCTCCTGCCCTCAGGACTTATATGCCGTTGTCAGCTCGGGATGTGTTCCCCCAGCAGTTGTGCCGTGCGGGTTTGGCTCCAAAGCCAAGGACCCACACATACCTGATGGCCACTCTAGGCCCATGGTGCCCAGCACGTCTGACCATGGGTATAACGCACATCATCATCTGCACACTTGCGCTGGGATTGCCTGCACCTGAGGGAGGAGCTCAACCTCCAAGAGTCAGACGGGGGCCCCCCATGTCCGGGCAGGTTCCCTGTCTTTGCCACTTAGCACCTATTTCCTTCCAGCAAACAGAATGCTCCCTTCTTTGGGGGCACTCTTCTGGACTCCCAGCCTACTGGCTGGGTGAGGCCACCCCTCTCCGCTCAGAGGGGCTCTGATGGTCCTGATCCACAGACCGCCCCCCATCCCAACCAGAATGGAGGACAGGGTTTGCAGGGCCCAGTGCAGAATGAAAGTGTGGGCTGCCATGAGAAGGAAGCAGGAGGAATTTCAAGATGGTGACTGCAGAGCATTACGCCAAGGCCGGGGCTGTCCCTGGCGGGGCGCCTGGCTCGGTTCGGGTGGACAGGAGGCGGACCTGGGTCTCCCGTTTCTCTGATGGGCAAGAGCAGCCCCTCCTGCCAAATTTAAGGTGAGACTGTGGGTCTGGAGCTGACACCCTGCAACATAGGGAGCCTGGACCTGCAGGCCTCTGTGCGTGGCTCACGCGGAACCAAGGGGGTTGGGGACAGAGTGAGGCGTGTCCGAATTCTGCCGGTGGACCTTGACTCCAGCCTGACCACCAGCAGTCCCAGGAGCCATGACTGGGTTTTCTGACCTGTGCAACCCAATACACCCTGGCCTCTGTCAGCACTCAGGACTGAAATATTTGCATGTTTTCTGCTGGCTTTGGCTCATTTGTGGGATGGGGATCATTGCCATGTCCCAAAGACAAGCAGATGTGGAAACACTGCATCGGGTCTGTTGGTAGAATGTCCACGTCGGCCCTGGAATTGCGGCAGGAGAAGCGGCGGCTTCTCTGTGTCCGTGTGAGAGAAGGGCCTTGATCCCCACCTGCGGAGGACGATGGCTGGGACCCCAGATGGGGATGGAGGAAAAATTGCTGAACTTGGCTACCATCCTTGAACTTGTGATTCTAACAGAGCTATTTGCTACCACAGCCACCACGTTCACCTGGGGGGCGAGGAGACGTGGCTGGCAGCTTGGTCTGAGAACCCCGAGCGCCGCAGAAACGTGGGGGTGCCGCGTCAGTCCAGCATGCTAGCCAACCACAGGCCGTCCAGGCGCCTTCCCTCCCCGATGCCATGCTTTCTAATTCTGCGCGGCACTTGGGGGCATGGCCCTCCCTGGGCTCCCGAAGTGCCCTCAGCACTGGTACAGTGAGTACTCAGAAGTCACGCTGCGGGTCACAGCGATGGTCTGGCCCGGCTCACGCCGTCCCTGATGCACGACTGGGGGGAGGTTGGCGCGCGCCTGTGTCACTGTGCATGTTGGTAGGGCCGCTGCCTCCGTGCTTGTGGGGAGCTGTGTTGTGACACCCGAGTCTCAGCAGCTGGGGTGCTGGAGACGCTCACAGAGAACCGGAGGCATGATTCTCTTCTCCAAAGCGTGGAAGCCCGAGGCTGTTAGGAGAAGTACCATTTAGCCCGTGGGTACGTGCTCCACTGGTGTCTTCTGATGACAAGTTCTGGAGTGCCCTACATCTTATTTAATTAAAACATAAGCTTTTGGGTCCCAAAGGGGGTGGGGGATAGGAGGCAGTCTTCCTTTGAACTGAAGAAAGTGCTTCCGGGAGCTGCCCTTGAGCGTGGCTGTGCAGAGAGATGCCGCACGGGGCCGAGCTATGTTTGAAAGGTTCGCAGGCAGAGAGCTCCACCGAAGAGCCTTCTTCGGGGCCTGTCAAGCTTCTGGGGACACATTTCTCTGTGTGTCTCAAAGGCCCTGCCTTGCTGTGATGCGCATCAGGAGCGATAATGGGGGCTGTGCATCTGGGTCCGCTGGCAGAGCGCTGACAGCCTGTCCTTGAGTGTCAAGATGGCCAATAACTCTGCCAAGACAGAGCCGCTCGTTTTCTGGGCTGTTGCTGCTGCCCTGCTGGCATTCTGCAGTGTCCCCGGGCCTGGCGTGTCCGAGTGGGCTGGGCCACAGAGAGCACCCTGCCTGGGGGACTTGGGGAGCACTGGCGGTACTCCCGGGACCTGTGCGTTTAGGGAAAACACAGCCGTCTCTAACTCAGCAAGTGCTCCCGGGGGAAGGCTCAGTAGGCAGGGGTGCAATCCTGGTACACGCCCTCTCAGGCCTCACGGTGGGTCACCCAAGGCTGCCACAACCCAGCGTCCTGGTCCGGAGCCCAGGGAGCCTCGCGTTTCTTCGCCGAAACCCGTGGACCCAGAGGGATGCCAACCAGACCTCCCAGAGGCAAAGTGATGAACAGCTGTTTTGAAATCCTTGAAATGAAAGCTCGAACTAAAGATGTAAGGACCATCTTTCTCATCTCTAAGGAAGTACTGGGCTGAATTCTTACCGATTTGTTTAGTTTTTGTTTCGTTAATTGTTTAAGAACGCGTGGCTTGTTTAAGCAACAGAATGTGCCTCTTTTTTTGTCCAAATTAAATCTCAGGTCTTAGGAGCTTCATGTGTAAGTTGGAGATGCTGAGCCTGTACCCCTGCCTCCTCCATCCCTTGGGGACTCTCCCACCCAGGGCCCTCGGACGAAGCCGCACACCCTCCTCTGCACACCCTCCCTGCGCTCCGAGCCTGTAGCACCCGTGCTCAGTGAGAGCGAATACTTTTGCATATAGACAGTGTCAAGAACAAAGTGGAAAGCATCCATTTTCATGTATTTCCTCAACTAGTGCTCATGACAGTCTCAAGTTTATCATTACCCTCCTTTCCTCAACGAGAAAGCCAAGGCTTGGAGGGAGTATGGGGTTCGCTGGCATCAGGCAGAGCCGCGGGCCTGCCCAGCGAGCACACACCTCCTTAGAGGTTCCATCTCCAGCTGGACGGCTGCACGGCCACGGGCCCACATGTTCAGAACAAGCTGCTGCCTCCGAGAAGCGGCGCCACAACATGAGCCTGTTTGTTAGACCCCCTGCTCACAGACGCTGATCACAACTGTTCTTTCCCAAACTGCTTACCTCTCTATGGGCATAGACTTGCATCTTGCTGAATGGGGTGAGTGCGCTCCAGGTTCTGGGAACCACCCTGTCTCCTGTCCGGGTGCTTACCCTGCGGGACTGATCAGCTCCTCTGGAGGCTCAGACGTGGGCTGACAGACACACACTGCCCTCAGGATGCTGCAGCCAGACCAGCTTCCTCCCAGACCAGCAGGTGCAGCTACCGGCCCAGCTCCATGGACGGAGTGGAGGGCGGAGGGCAGAGGCGCCCTTGGCAGGAGAGGTGAGGAGAGGCCAGGGCGACGGGAGTGGACAGTGATCGTCTTCCAACAGGATCCCTTTCTTCTTCTGCATCTCTGCAGAGTCCCTGCATGGACACTGTGGCGTCCCATAAATACACGTGGCCTTGATTTTTCCCCCACGGACCGAATGGTCTTTCAGACTCTGGAGAAACTCTCAGGTGGTCTGAATTTGGGCCATGTTGATGTGGGTACTGGGAAGTGCTGACGGATAAAGCGGATAAAGCGCCATGTCCAGCCTTCCTGGCTGGTCGGACCCAGAGCTCTGAGGCCCGTGCCGGGGTCAGTCCAGGGTCCCTGAGCTCGTGAGCTTCACCACGTGTGGATCTGCAGCCCCATCCACCCCAACTCACCAGCCCTGCCCCGGGGTTTTGTCACGTGCACAGAGGATGACGGAGGGAGGAGGGCGGGGGGTGGGGGAGCCCTGCAGAATGTGGGGGGGACCCAGGCCCTCCAGAGGACTAGCTCTCCGGGCATCCTGGAGGATCCCATGCCGGCCTCAGAACCACAGTGAGCTCTGCCGCGTGCACCACAGAGCCCTTGAGCTTCAGACCTCGCCTTAAATTAAATGTGTTGTTTTACACAAGCACTTACACAGCCCACTAAGTTTGCTGACAGGCCCTGAGCCCCACCAGGGATGCCGGCCCTCCGCTGACCTCCTGCTTCCGCCAGCCTGGCCGGAGAGCCTTAGGCCCTCGGTGCAGCCTCTAGGATGCCGGTGATGGGTGCAGGGCCCTTGGCACCTGTCCTGTCCCGCAGGAAGGGGCTCTGGGATGCCAGGTCCCATCATCCTGCAGAGATTTCATGGCTGGTCGTAAGGAGGCCGTGTGCAGCTTGGGGTGCCAGATTCGCCTCGGCCCCACGGCCTCCCATTGTGGACTGACTGTGCCCTACGTGGGGCTGGGTGGGGGAGGGCAGCCACCATGTTCAAGTGAGCATCCCAGCTCCGGAGGCTGTGGCCCGGCCTTCGGGTCAGACCACTGAGGTCAGACCTGCCGCGGTCCTGCCTGCCCTCTGGGCCATGTGGAGCTGGGGTCCTGGCATGGAGTGAATGGGGTGCTGCAGGGACGTCCTGGAGACCACGTCCATCCGACACTCACAGTCGTCAAGCCACAGTGGCTTGTCCCTCCTCGGTGCATGCAGAGCCGTTGCCCCCAGGGAAACAGAGACGGGAGCTGGCCTCAAGCAGCAAGCACCTGTTGTCAGGACGCCGTGGGCTTTACATCTGCTGGGGGAGGCGGACTTGAAGACCAGATGGCCACCAGCCTGTGGCCTCCTCAGAGTTAGGTTCTGAGCAAGCAGGAAGGTGTATTGACTACGAGCAACTCTCACGTCTGCATGCAGCCTCCTTCTCTGGCTGGGCTCCTGCCTTGACCACACATCCTGTCGCATGGGAGCGGGTTGTCAGCTGTGGCCTTGGCTCGCAGGCCCGTACTCCTCGGGGTCGCCAGCAGCCCCTGGCCCTCTCCACCTTCCCACTCAGGGCCACCTGGGCTGCTGAGCACAGGGGTGCCTGGGAGGCTCCAGGGGACTGTGTTAGCATCCCTGCACTGCAGTCACTGGCCTCTCTCCGCCAGCTGCTCCCTCTTCCTGGCTCTCCAGGCAGGAAGAGCCACTGCTTCCTGATTTTCCTAAATCCTACCTGACTTACACGTGGACCCAAGATTTCTTGAACCTGAAGCCAGGAGTTCAACCCTTTCCCTCCTGCGGTCTGCCACAATGGCTTCCCAAAGCTCCAGCCCCCTTGGGTCCAGTCCTGGACCCACCACATCCCTCATCTGTGATGTTCAGGGACAGTCCTACTCAGAGGCTGCTGATCAAGGCTGAGAAAATGCCGGAGTATACAGTAAGTGCCACCTAAGTGCTTGATAAACCAAATTCTGCAGCAAAAGCTATTCTCTGTTTTTCTGCAATCGTAATAGAAATTTGGAAGCTATCACCTTATTGCCATCACTATAGAGTTCTGAACACAAAGACTACAAAACTTCTGTTTTAAACAATGGTTTCTTGGAACAGACCTGAAAACGCTATGGAAGTGATCGGTCAGCCTGGCGGCATCCGAGGGCGCGGCTGAGACTTGACTTCTCTGCTCTGGCTGAGTTACCAGGAACGTTGAGGACAGCACGTAGTTCTGAGATATTGTCAGGGACCCTGGGGCAGACATTTAGCAGTGAGGGGGACAATCATGACATGTGTACATTGTCGTGAGCTCCCAGCAGGCCTGTACCCTCGCGCAGCAGCCTGTAAGCCCAGGGAGGGGCTCCCCTCAGGGGCGGCTCTCGGCCTCTAAGAAAGTCACAAAACACTCTGAAGAACTGAACTTCTCTGGTCTGTTTCCCATGTGACTTCATGTGTTTATGGAAAAGGGCAGCCGGCAACATTTGCTCAAGGGGCTGTTTGCTGACAGAGGCACTTTAAAGCTCTATCCGAGACCTAGGTTATCAGGAACTGTGTGGACAGCGGTGTGCAGTGTAGACCTAGGTGCTTGGGAAGTGTGTGGACAGGGGCATGCAGTATAGACCTAGGTGCTTAGAAGTGTGTGGACAGGGGTGTGCAGTGTAGGCCTAGCTGAGCAGGAAGAATCTGAATTTGCTGGGACATTTCCACAGCACTCTGCTAAGTGCTTTGCATCCATTAGTAGCAATGAAGGGTATATATAATTATTATTCCTATTTTGTAGGTGAGCAAATAGACACAGAAGGGCTGGTGGTTTTTCTAAAATCATAGCAAAAGAGATAGACATGGGGTTTGCACCCTCGTTTGCCTGACACCTGGGTATGAGTCTGTGATCTCATTCATTTGCCTGTTCATTCAGGGCTTTTGCTTTGTGGGTGTGTTTTCTCCTTCTGGAGTCTGCCATAGGCTGGAATTACCACCCCCCACCCCCATCACAGTCTTCTGCACCAGGAGCTGGGGATGGAGCCCCTCTGGGCCCCAGTGCCCCTCCCTGACCTTGATTTGTCCTCAACAGGATGTGTTGTGGCTGCTGCTTCTCGTTCTCTTCACCATTTAATGAGGTTGCTGGTACTCAGCAAATATCTGCGCAGCGAAGAACTGAATGTGTTCATTAGTGCCAGTGCCGTGAGTTGGCAGGGAGGGATACAAGGTTATGCCGGGGCATGTTGGTAGGGCAGGCACGGGCAAGCAGGCTACCGGACGCACAGTTTCTTTCCAGATTAAAATGCTTGGCATTTTAAAAGAAGGAATGCCTTAAAAATCATACCAAGGTCTTGTACTCTGCAGAAGGGGAAGCCCGTGGTGTGTGTAGGATGGATTTGGAGCAGAGTCCCAGGCCTGGTTTGGGAACAGAACATCTCTGAGCCTCTCTCATCTGGGAATTGGGGTTTCACAGGGTACTTCCACCTGTTGTGGGGGTTCAGGAAAGGCTTGTAAGCCAATGAGCCTCATACAACATTCAGGACCACGGTCAGAGCAGTGCGACCTTCTGGTCAACAGTCCTGGGTCCTGCGAGCTTCCCTCTGCATTTCAGGCCCGCTGTGAGAATCCAAGAAACTCTAGGGAAAGTTCCAGATTCAGACTCAGGGCTCACATCTAAAATAAATCAAGGCCTTCTCCTTGGTTTTGTTCTTGTCCCGGTTTTGTCTGGATCTGCCTTTCTCAGGGGCTCAGCAGCTGGCTGGCTGGCAGAGCGCTCAGCCAGGGCTGACTCCCTCCAGCTGGGACCCCATGCGTGCGCTGTGCTCGGGAGAAGCGCGACTGATGGTGAGCCCCTCCAGGTGTCAACAGACACCCAGGACACAGAAGAGAACTCGTCTGTGGTAAATAGCAGTTCTCTAAAGTGTCTAGCGTCATGAGTCAATTAGTTCCGCGTCGCGCCCGCCACAGACAACACCAGAAGCTGCCAGTCTGAGAGGGCAGCTGTCACACTGCTCACGGGTTCAAACTACGTCCTGCTCGGTGGCTGAGCTAGTTTTAGGACGAACCACATGGACAGAAGAGTTGTAAAAAAGTGCAAAGAGCATTGAAATTTCTGAAACTCTATCAAGTCTTCCAAATATATAATGTTTATATAAAAATATATGTATATAAATAGATCAAGTTTCTGAAAACCCAACACGATGCCGGCATTGTCCAACGGTGCATTATCTCACTTGTTCTATTTTCTAGTACAGTTTGGATGCTCTGGGGAAAAAAGATCCACTCCTCCATGTTTGTGAATTTCCTTGGACATTTCCCTTTTCTGTTGCCATGTGCTTGACGCCACAAGCCCGTTATCTCTATTCTGGGTTTTTTGATACGTGTAACTGCGTAGCCTGGGGAGGAAAAGGATTCACCTCCGACACTGGATCTCAAACAAATGACGGAGTTAAGGGAAGGAAAGTTGGTTTTAAGCAGAATGAGACAGAAGCAGGGGTATATATACACACACACAGAAATGTAAGACCGGTCATCTCACCTCCCCAATGTCTACGAATCTCTCCGTTTAGCACATAATTCTAATTCAGAACTTCATGTGTACAGAGCTGAACCTCTCTGCAGTATGCTTCTGAGAAAATCAAGTGGAAATCGGTGTATGAGGTTTACCTCGGCTCTCAGCAGAGTGGGCTGAGTTCAAGGAAAATGCAGAGCACCCGTGGAGGGTATGGCTTCAGCAGACAGGGAGCCCCAAGGGCTGCCGGTGCATAGAGCGGGACCGAGGGACGCTGCTGGCACCGTGGTTTTACTAACTCCTCATTATCCCTCTCTGCAGCTCTTGTTATATAACCGAGTGAATTATGCTGCCCAAGGTTATTGCTCAGATAACCTACTGAAGATGGTAGTTTCCCCCTTTTATCACACAGATCTAAATGTTAACTAAGTGCTTGTTAGCTTTTCACATTACGTCGGAGGGATTCATTAGCACTTCCATCTCCAGGTATGTGCTTTAAGAGTCTTTAGATTAAAGATGAATCAAAGCGATTCAGTCCTGCAAGTTTTGGATTAGAAATCAGTGTCTCTCTGGATATCATCCAAGTGTAAAATGTAGCACAAATTGCCTTTAAAAATTAATAATTCACAAAATCTATGGGCTAAGCCCAGTCTGGTTTGAGAAGATAAGTAAAATAAATATTGTAAAGTCAATTTTTAATAATCAGTGACATGGAATTTAAGCACAAGAGAAAACATTTAGCAATTAGGCAGAAGCATTTGGTGCATGATTAAATGTGAATAATAATATTTAAAAGCCCCGTACCTAACTTGCTCACAGAAAATATCACTTAAGGTTCTAATCTAGCACACAACACAGCTTGTACCATTTCTTTGTTTAATGAGCTCCTGCCTTGAGATGTTCATGTCTGAGCCGTTACTTTCATAAGCATTGTTCCGTCGGCAGCTGTGTGTAAGACTGGCAAGAAGTACCAGAGACAGATGTTTGATGAGGGGTGTCAGACCAGCGCAGCCATGGAAAATAATATAATTAGATCTGTCACTAGGCTGGTAACCAGTGGTCGGGCATATTTATCTAATTATGGAGACAGCGCATTTACATCTGAGGGGATTTTATTATAAGAGGTTTATAAGATTGGGAGTTAAGGCTGATCTTCCGACTCCGACTCTATCTACCAAATAGAAGCTGGCCTCTGGGCTATGGTTTTTCATGATGAAGAATAAAATCCCTGATGGATGATGGCAGGTCCTCATCTTCCAGAAAGAGGCATCGACATAAAAGGCCGAGGAAATGGAGTAGCCTGAGTGGAACACAGACACACACACACAGAGAGCGAGAGAGAGTGAGAGAGCGCGAGAGAGTCACGGTGCTCTCAGATGTGAGGGGCAGCCTGCTGCAGAGGGCACGGCTCTGCACCCAGGTCAGCAGGCCGGGAGTTCTGGAAAGAGAAAGACAAGAGGGGGAGAATAATTCTGGAGGCCTCTATCAATTAACCCCTGCCGAACACCAAAGACAGATCAGACTGCAGTCCTGAAAGGACCAGTATTCCAGTGTCCTCTCTGTGCCGACCTCGAAGCCATGTTTGCAGGGGTTTGCACTTTGCATGCACTCGGAGTGAGTCTGTCTGTACAGAAGAGGTGGAGGTGGAAACCTTGTCATCTTGGAACCCCTAGTTCAGAGGCCTTGGTGCACCTGTGCTGCTCTCCGTCCAGCGTCGTAGTGGCAGCCACTGGCCTCTAGGGGCAGCTCAGGGCTCCCAGAGCCTCCACCGCTGGTCACAGTGCAGATTAAGAGTCAAGGTAGATGGAAGTGGCTCATCTGGGGTGGGGTACTGGGTGAAGAAGGAACGGTGTGGACACTTCCTCGGACCTGCATTGGTTTACTCCAGACAAAAGCAAACTTCTACATTGGGGTGGGAGTTAAAACTTTTGTTGTGGACTGAATGTTAGTGTCCTCCCCAAATTTCCTGTGTTAAAGCTGAGGCCCCAGGGCGATGGTGTTAGGAGGCAGGGCCTCTGGGAGGTCATGAGGTCATGAGGGTGGGTTTGCTATGGTGGGATTAGTGTCCTTGCAAAGGGAACCCCAGAGTGCACCTTTGCCCCTCCACCATGTGAGGACACAGAGAGAAGACGCTGTCTGTGAGCCAAGAAGCAGAGTCTCAGCAGACCCTGGATCTGCCAGAGCCTGGATCTTGGGCCCCCAGCCTGCAGAGCTGTGGGAAGTCAATCCCCCCTTCTAAAGTGTCCTGTTCAGATTTACAGGAGTTGTTCATTTCCAGGCTGTTAAGATTTGGAAATCTAAACCCTAGTTACACCCTACACAACTGAAATAATGGATTTCAGGTGACCCAGGTTCTGGCTTCAAGGTTGCCACCTTGTGATGTCATGGAAGCCGCTGAAGCCTTCTGAGTAACAGTTGGCCAATTTTTAAAAGCCTTGGGAGTGTGAGAGGCCATGGAAGGACCTTAATTTTGTTTAAGATCTCTTTTATTACAGAATTTTATTCTTTTGCTGAATACATATTTTTTGAGACCTTCTATGGGCCAGACACTGTTCTGGGTCCTGGGGTTGTAGCAGTGAACAAAATGGGTAAAACTCCTGCTCTCATGAACTCCCATGCCTGGACTTGAGCCATGTCAAGTGTGAAGGCATGGTGCTCAGGCAGGATGGGAGGACAGAGGGGGCTATACAGGTCAACGAGGCACAGCCATTAAGTTGCACTGGCAGTTTCCTTTGCCCCTTCCACTGTCAGACCCACTCTGCTATCACCTAAGGGGAACTGAGAGGGACATGTTGATGGAAGGTGGTCGGAGGGTAGGGTCATTGCCTAACCCCGAACCCAGCCAGAATGCTCCTCTTGGAGAACAGGAAGACCCAGGGAGCATTCCTACACTGGAAGGGAGGGATGACACATGGTGCACAATCATACTTTGTCCTTGACCTGCTGCCCATGAGCACAAGCCAGGCATTCCTGGAATGTGCTACCTCCCCCTGAGGCCCTGTGAAAAGAACATGACCTGAGGCATCGAGCTCTAATGGAGGAGTTTTAGGCTTTCAGCATCAGAATCTGACAGCTATTCTGGGGAACACACCACTCAAGAAGACCAGTAATAAGCCAACATCTTCCACCAAAGCTCTGGAATCTTCCATGGAAAGAAAGGCTCAGTTCTTGACCTCCACAGTTGCTTCCAAGGTCATCAGAAAGAGTGAAATATGGACATCAAAGTTTGCAAAGGAATCAGGGAAGAACCATAGAACCAATGAAGTCAAGAAGGATATCTCACAGTTTTCTGCTTTTCCATAAGGTCAGCAGTTGTAGGTGCTCTTTTACTGTAAATTGGTTTACAAAGACTGTCATCCTGGAGTTGAGTGAGTGCTCATGAGGGAGGGGAGGGGCTACGGTGAACTCTCTCATGGCAGATGAGCAACTAGCGCTTCAGGGACAGGAATTCCAAGTTGGTGGCACACACAGAATTATACCCAACCTGGGCAATCTACCAGGGGGGCGGTGAGCACCTGACCTGCACAAGGTTGTCAGGGCAGGGGGCAGGGGCCCCTCCCACACTGTGCTAATAACACGGGCGAAGAGGCCAACAGCTTCCCAGTAGGACTCGTGGCACCTAGTCATCCAGGAGCCCAACACTTGCAAGCCACTAATATATCTATATCTATATATATCTCCAAAGAGTTGACAGATTTTACCAGCTGTTTGATGAGAGATGGCCAGTGGACTCTTAAAAATTGCAATAGCAATGACCACTAATCCATTAATGTGAACCAAAGAACACAAGCTATGCAATTATTCAGACTGGAAGGAACCACTGGGCTTGCATATGGCACTCAAATTTAGGTGGTACATGGAGTATGAAAGGCATCGGTATGCTTTCTATGGCCAGACATCAAACTCTTCCTGTAGTTTGCTCCTTCTCCCCAAATCCGTTCTGCAGATGGAAAACAATGGAGTCTTTCTAAAAATGGCCATTTGCTGTATGGTAACATGAACACTCACCTTTCTGGTATTATAGGAGACAAACCCTACAGCTACACAATCCTGTGAGTTAGGCAGAATAAACATGTTTCCCCCACTTTACAGAGACTTTGAGAGGTGCTCTGACTTCCATTATATGGGCCTCCAGCTGGTGGGGGGACGCCAGGAAGAGTCCTCTCTCTGCTCAGAATCCCCACAGTCTGTCCACGGGGGCAGATCTCCATCACCTGGTTCTACTCCCCTCCCCAGCTCTGTCCTTGCCCATGCCTTACTTCCTTCATGGCCTCCCACCAGGACACAGCTCCATGTCTACAGCTTCATGCTACTGCTCATATCACTGACCTCCTCCCCTCCTAGAGTTACTGCTGTCCGTATTTTCTCCATGAATTTGAGTCCCACCCATCCCTTACAACCTAATTCAATTCTGTGTCCTCACTGAGGAATTCCATGAGCCTTACAGAAACCTCTCCATCCTCCTCGCTCTTGAAACATTCATGGTCTCAAGCCTCAACCCAGCCTCACATGATGCTTTGCGCCAGTAGGTACTCCTCATGCGTGTTCATTGGACTCAAGGTGACTCTAAGTTTCTTGAGGGGAGGGAAGGAGGGAGGGGCCATTCATGACTAATCTTTACATTCTCCTTAGTGCTTGGTGGGGTTCCAAGTGAACAATAGGTCCTCAAAGACTTTGTTTGACTGAGAAATGGAGGAGAATATTACAATTTATCATGTGACTTGAGGAGTAAGAGGAGTCTAAGGCTAACTACCTATTTCCTAGTCTAGTGGATGCTGTTTGTCTATCTGGTGCAAGAAGAAATGCAGCATGTCCCAAATGGGAGTCTATATTAGAGCCATAGTTGCAAATCTCCTGAGAGGCAGAGCTCTCTGCAGCCTCTTCCTGGTGGTACTGACTTGGGCTAAAGCTTCATCTTCGAGTGGGGTGTTTACAAATGGCTTTCATATGCCACTGTAGAGTTCGAGTAAAAGTTGCTCTAATTTTCCTGGATTGTACCCTAGGAAAGTTTCAGACATGGCAATGGAGCCAGCTTCTCAATGTGTTCATTTGGAGCACATGTAAACTGAGTGCTTCGTATTTCATAATAGTGCATTGGGAGATTAAAAAGAGAGAGAGAGAGAGAGAGAGAGAGATAAATAAAGAATAAAAGGCACAGATGGGGCATGGACAGTTTCTCATTGCTTGTTCCATATGATAGAACTCAACACATCTGGTCTGCTACGAAAAGCATCTTTGCACTAATTTGTTTGTCAGTATCCATTGAGAGGATGATCTGTCATCCTGTCGTATTTTGGTTGCCCCGAGATGTTTGAAGACAAGGCTAGCCACAAATTGGAACTGTGGCCACCCGGGAGTGAGTGGTGGAAACCACCAGCTGTTCTAAGTAACATCAACTGTGACATTTTTAAAGCTGAAATTTTAACCTAACCTCTCAAAGGCATTTAGCAGCTGCATGAAAAAAGCTAATCACTGTAACAGGAGAATGAATCTCTTTCTTCCCGTGTGTGTGTGTGTGTGTGTGTGTGTGTGTGTGTGTGTGTGTGTGTGTGTGTTTGTCCAACCCTTATTACTGGTTTGGAAAACAATAGAATGGGATGGTCAGACTTCAAAGGGAATGGGTCTTGCTTCTGGTATTTTAAGGCTTTTAAGGCTTTCTGTCAAAGGAAACAACATTATTCCATAATTTGTCTTGGTTTGCAGAAGCAAGAATTGACATTTCATTGTGTTGCTTCATTTGATTTCATGATGGTGTAATCTAGCCATTCCCCGCCCCCCAATCTTCACTTTACCTCATTCACCCCCCATTTCTCAGGACATATTGTGCTAAATGGCATTCATTTGTTTAAATTTCTGTCTCCCTGAATAAGTTTTAACTTTCCCAGAGCACAGAGACCATGCTTTGTCCTGGAACACAATACATGCTCAAAAATGTTATTTAGATTGAATTAACTTAAATGTGTGTCTTTGGAGCAACGTGTAAAATGTGCTAATCTGTTATACTTAATGTGCTGCCATTTACTGTTCTAAAGATTTCTTTGAAGATTCCTGTCTATGTACTCCTTTATAAGGTCACTGTGGAGCCACCATGGGGTGGACAACACTGCTCATTTTCCTTTGCATCTCACAGAGAATGACCACAGTCTATAAGAAGACAGCCTCTGCTAGAGTCTTCTGAGGTCCCATAAGTTGCCAACCAATGAAAGCTAGCTTTGCTCTTGACTTGGTGACCCTTCAACTCTTGCCTTTCTCTTACTCTTCCACTTGTCAGCATGTTAGTTTATAATCTGAATGACGTGATTGAGTTGGATACATTTTAATCCCCGTGGAGACATCACTGGCATGTAGCACACATGCTGGAACTGACATGCACATCCTGACATCTGCCCCAGCTGTCGTCTTCCAGCTGCAATCCCAGGAGGAGGAGGAGGAGGTGTGAGGAGGTGTGGGTGCACCCCTCACAGCAGGTTGCTCAGAAATGCTGAAGCAAGTTCTAAACCCAGAGCATCCCTTTCTTCTGTGGTTCAGCAGGTCACTTTACACTGTGCTAGCTTCTCCAAAGGCCGTGTTTATGTTTTATATTTGATCTAAAGTGACAAAACTAACCTAATGTAGACAATGGAAATCGAGATCTGACGTGTAAAGAGCCTGTGGTTTAAAACCTGGTGGTCTTCTGGGCTCCAGGGTCAGCGTATAAGGCCACGTGGACAGATTGTCACCCAGGGCAGATTGTCACCCAGGGCAGCGAACCTCCAGGGTGTGGGTGGCACTGAGTGAAGGCCACGTGATTCTTTGAAATGTATGATTCCATCATCCGTAAATGAATGAGGTATTTCACAGTAGAAAAACAAACAAGGAGAAATCTACCATCCTTCTGGGCATCAGCCTTTTTAATCCTTTCCTTTTTTTCATGTTATTTTACTTTGCTATTGCTGTTGTGCAGAGAACGGATAAACTCAGCAAGAACACACATTCATTTTTACAGGTTGGGATGAAACTGGATGTCCTTTCCTGTCCTCCTGGTCCCGGGAGGTCCTCCGATTTTTTGTGTTGTCTCCGTTGTAGGGTGGAGGGAAAGGAGCTCAGCTCTGAGCCTTCACCCCGAGGGGAAGGGGCAGAAGTTTTTGTATTTAATACATGGAGCTTACAGAGCCCTGGTTCTGGGACAGTGAGAGGCAGTGAAGGGAGTTGAAGGTCTGGCTAGAAGAGCAGCAAGGCTGGGTGTGTAGACAGGTTGTTCTTGGTCAAGTCTCATAGGCCTACAGTGCAACTGTTTGTCCCCTCTATACCCCAATTCTGCCATTAGATGAAGGCAGAATCTTAAGTGGGTAGTTTTGTGTCAGACAAAATAGAGAGGTGGCCAACAAATAAGGAGGCAAAGAAAGAGCCAGAACACTGGAACACTGGTCAGTCCCCCAACAACTCTTGTCCTCAAACTCTGCCTGTCACCAACAGGCCCATCCTGGTGGCTCCGCCTCTGGTCTCTTGGTCCCTGTAACCAGCCACTCTCCCAGGTTCTGAGAGCCCTAATCATATGGGGATATCCACACATGGAATAAGAGTAAGAGTTACCAGTGATTGAATAAATGGTCTCAACAACCCTATAAGGAAGGTATTATTATTCCCACTTCACAGATGAGAAAACTAACACCCAGAGAGTCATTTGTTAAGTGTCACCCAGCTAATGAATGATTGTGTGGGGGAGAAAAACCAGGTCACTTGAGCCCAAAGCCTGTTCTTTTCCCATTCTGTCTCATTGTAACACAAAGGGTATCCCAAGTCCTCATTTGCAATTTCTTCTAGGAAGGAAGTCCTTGCTTATGTGCAGAGCTCACAGTTTCTTGTTCTTCAACAGGCATTTACATGTCTGATGTTCGCCAAGGAAGCCAGAGCTCTATTCTCGTAACATCAGCTGTGTCTTTGTGTGTAGTCAGAGGAGTTTTGTTTCATGTTGCTGTTTATGATGATTTGCTTATGGCCTCATTTCATCAACCTGAACAATAGTTATTTGCTTGCCCTGCCATCTTCCCTTCTCCACAGACATACAGCCTGATAAAATGGCAAATTCAAGTCCCAGCAAATCAGTGATTACCTTACATGTAAATGGTCCAAAATACCACGTAAGTGACAGAGATTGACAGAGTAAATTAAAAAAAAAAATAAAACCGTGATCCAACAATATGTTGTTTTCATGAAACTCGATTAAGTTACAATGACATAGCTAGGTTGAAAGTAAAGGATAGGAGAAGATATACCATGTGATTCTGAATTAAAGTATCAGGAGTGGTCATAGCAAGATCAGATAGAGTAGACCCTGTAGCAAAGAAAATTACTAGTGATAAAGAGGGAAATTACATAATAATGGTAGGATCAAACTGCTGGGAAGACATAACTGTCCTAAATGTGTGTGCACCATACAGCAAAGTGTCAAAGTGTATGAAGCCAGGGCTGATAGATCTGAGATGAGAAATCAACAAATCCAGCATACTAGTTGGAGACTTCACACCCTGCTGCCAGCAACTGATGGGACCACCTGGTCAGAAGCCACCAAGACCCTAGAGGAGCTGAACTGCACTATGGACCAGCAGGGGCTAACTGACATTTATAGGACCTCTCACCCAGCAGCACAGAACTCACACACTTTCCCAGATGGAACAGTCACCAAGATCGACCATGCACTAGGCCATAAAACAAATCTCAACAGATTTCAAAGAATTGAAATCATACTGAGTCTGTTTTCCATCCATAGTGGAATTAAACCAGAAATCAATAACATACATCAATAACAACAGGAAAGTCTCCAGATACCCGGAAATTAAACAGCGTGTTTCTGAACAATCCATGCATCAAACAGGAAGTCTCAAAGGAGATGAAAATATATAGGGTATGGCTAAAGCCGTGCGAACAGGGAACTTTATAGCCCTAAGTGCTTAATTAGAAATGAAGAAAGTTCTCAAATCAATAGTTGCATTCTTATCCTAAGAAACTAGAAAAGGAAGAGAAAAGTAAACCCAAAGCAAGTGGAAGGGAGGAAATAATAAAGATAAGAGAAGAAATCAATGTAGTTAAAAACAGGGAAACAAAGACAATCAGTGAAATAAAGCTGGTTCTTCAAAAAATATCTGTAAAAATGATAAACATCTTGCTAGACTGAGAAACATAAGAAGAAATCACTGATCCCAGGAAGGACCCCAGGGACACGGTGATAGATCCCGTAGCCGAGAAAAGGGTAATCAAGGGACGCCATGAAGAGCTTTATGTCCATGAATACAGCAACTTGGATGAAATGGTTTCTAGAAAACTACAGAGTACAAAAACTCAGTCAAGGTGGAGTAGTTACACCTGTATCCTATGACCACCGAAAGAAATGAATCAGTAATTAGAAATCCTGCTCCAAACTCAGAACCCCAGATCCCCCAGGCGTGAGTATGGGAAGCCCTCATATCTCCTCTTTGCCCCTACAGTGTTTATCACAGTTCATGATGGTGTTTTTGTTGCTCCAATCAGTTTATTGAAGTTTTTTTCTGATAATCCTGTAAATTCCACATATTACTACATGCCCCCAGCACAATGCTCATGGGAAATGCATAGCCATCGAACGAACAAACAAATGGATGCCTTTGGACAGAAACAAAATTGTTAGGTTGGCTTATTTAAATTACAACATGTTCAGAATTTGCTCTAACATGCCAAAACTGGTTTTGTTTAGCCTAGAAATGTCTTTGTCCTTGACAAATGTTAGCTGACAGGAACAGTTACCCAGACAGGTAGAGCAGAAGGAAAGAGAGGTAAGAACAAAGCCTCCTAATTCTCTACATTTTTACAAAATACCAAGTTTGTTTCCCTTTTTGTGAAGTCTTAGCTAATTTATTGTGATATTTACATTTAATACTTTTGCTAAGAATATGTTTTCATTAGTGTATTTTGACCTAGAATGCTCACTTGATTTTCCAAATGAAAAGTCACCAATTGTGGGGGTTCCAGATCTCTTTAATGAAGGTCGAGATGGTTATTTATTTTCTTTGTCTGGCAGTGTATTCTTGCTGTTAGCCTCATGGTGTCAGTTTAACAAATATTTATTCAAAGAATAAATGAAGAGGTCCCAAGGGCTCCATTTCTCCTTTTTCTTACTTTGTTATTGGTGACTGTCCTTACTGAGTCAGTCACGTTGGGTCAGGGAGGGCTGAGCTGACCGTGCCTATGCCCCGTGGGCGAGGACAGATCAGCATGTCCACTGTTGTGCCCTGGAACAGGGTCTCCACGAAAATTTCTGGAATGAATGAATGAACGAATGGTTGAGTGAGTAATTCATTTTGAAGGTGGTCCTCGCTAGAGATGAACCTGTCTGATAGGCATACTTAAAGAGGAAACCAAAGAAATAAGTAGATAAACAAAACAAAACAAAACACCAACTCCAAAAGTCTTTTGCTTTCTAGTTTAGCTCCACTCTTAAGAATGTCTTATTTTCCATCTGGTCCATAAATAATTCAGGTTGGTATTTCAACTCGGATGTAAACTTTGAGGATGGCAATTATCATAATCAAAGAGGGAATAAAATTAAGAGAGGATAATAAAAGTTGTTCAAGAGAAAGGCAGGCATCAGGAAAGAACAGAAATAAGATGAACCGCGATCACGACTCCACTCTGCCTTGTTGCCACTTGAGTCACATTAAGGCCCATAGACCTGTGTTCCCCACGATGTTTTGCACGGAGGGCAACGCAGGACTGAAAATGTCTATTCTTATCCTTAATGAGCCTAACTGGAGGCCATATGGTTTGTGATTGACTTGAGGTAATTTGAGAGGAAGAGGAGGAAGTAATGCTCCCAGGGAAATGGGTAACACATGCATAGACTGCACCCAGGTCCCGGCGATTCCTATGACAACCCTGTAGAGAAAATGTTTTTTCTCGTTTCACGGACATGGAAGCCAAAGCAGCGGATGAGGTCACCTACTCCCTGGGTAGATACGTGGGGGGCAGTTGCCCCATCACACGGACAGGGGACACTTCTGGGAGGAGAGCACAGAAAGCTTGAAGTACAATGCCCAGATTATTTAAAGGAATGGTGGGGTCGTTCCTTTATGTGTGCAGGATGTTTGAAGAATCTAAATGATTCCTTGAGGACTTTAACAACTATAAATACTGGTCTGAAGTCAGTTTCGAGAAACGAGTAGAAGTTCCATTCAGGGGAGCCCCGGTCTACCTCCCATCGCAACATGACTGTTACACTGTTAACTATGACCTTGATTGGAAATGCAATTTTGTAATCGCTTGTTAGTACAGATCGGACAGGTAGAAAAGAACAGCATGATTGTTCTAATATTTAGGTATGGATTTTTGTGTACTCAGGAAAAAAACATTAATATTGCTCAGGAGATGTTAGGCAAAGAGCTTGAGTTTGGGGGTGAAGCTATTAGGTTGAGAGTAAGGTGGAAACAAGAGGAAATTTTCGATGACATAAAAGCAGGTGATGTCACCAGAGTCTGGTATCAGGAATTCCCACTTAAATATAATTTGGAAGTTTTTTACTTATCACTGTTTATGTCTTTTTATTTTTATTTATTTTTAAAATATTTTATTTATTTGAGAGAGAAAGAGAGGTAGAGATTGAGAGAACGAGTGGGAGGAGGGGCAGAGGGAGAAGCAGACTTTCTGCCGAGCGGGGAGCCGGATGCAGGGCTCCATCCCAGGACCCTGGGATCATGACCTGAGCCAAAGGCAGGCACTTCACCGACTGAGCTCCCCAGGCGCCCTGTTTATGTCTTTTTAAGTGACTATATTCAGCAAGTGTTCACCAAGGTCTTGCTCTAAGCCAAGGTTCAGCTCCGGCTGGTGATTCAGCAGCGAGCCAGAGACTCTGCCTGCTTGAGTTCCTGGCCCAATATCAGGATCAGATGGACACTGCATGCACGTGGAGTTCATTCGGGATGCCCTGAGGAGGGCCACGTCACCCACTCTGGCGGGAGGGACCGGGGGTGTTTCCAGTGACAGGTGTCCTGAGCAGGGAGAGTCAGCAGGACGGGCAGCCCTCTGTGGGGATGGTGCTGTCTGGGCACACGGCCTTCGGGAGCTGGCGTCTGATCATTGCATTTGTGCTCAACTCCTTTGCGGAGCTTTCTGAAGCTTCAATCATCTCAGGTTATTTCTGGTGGAGGAAGCTTGTTAAGGGTTAAGTAATCCCAGCTCTAAGAAAGTTGGGCCATTTAATTATGGAGACCGTTTCCTTCAGCTCCCACGTCGTTGCCCTGCCTCCTGGACTGCTGTGAGCGGAGCACACCCTCCGCGCCACACCATTCTCTTCATTTCCCTGTGATCTGAGCTGCAACACCTGTCCTTGCACTTCGTGGGCCGGACGTCACCAGCTTGCATAACTTGTGCACGGCTGCGTCTCAGGCACGTGTCGCTCGGCAGCACTTCTGCCTCCCAGCTCCCAGCGTGAGTGAGGACAGGCTTTAGAGAAGGGTTGAGTCTACAGATTGTTCATAATAGGAAATTTAGTAGGATGTGCACTACTGTTTCCAAAGAAGGGGAAAGGATAGTTTTGCTAATGAGACCACTCGTGTAGGGCAATGTTGCTAATGATCAGACCGCCATTCCCCGTGATAATGTTTGTCTTATTAACCAAATCAATGTTAGCCCAATGGAATGAAATTATCTACAAACTGGAGAAGTCAGGAGGATATTTTAGGTTCAAGCCCCAGTCATCACCTTTGGTAATATGACTTCATTTTATAAAGAAAACCACTCTTAGAAGGCCCCGTATGTTTTCATACGGAGCTGCTCCTCAGAAACCACTTACATTTATCAACTGTCCATTCACTTTCCAGAATTTTGCAATACAGAGAATCATCATGAGGGAAACCTATAATTTCCTAACAGCCATATTTTTTATTCCTTTTGTAATTAGCCCAGATCACTTTTGTTTTAAAGGAATTCTTTACTGATTTTCAACGACCACATTTATTTCTCGTGCTCAAAACCTGGGAAAGTCTTCAGCTTAAAAGTCAATTATGCCTGGGTTTTCATTCAAAAGCATCTTTGCTATCACAAAACATAATATGTGACAGTGTTAGGAGTGGAATTGGGTTATTCTTCCTACAATACTTTGTAGTAATATAAACACCTTTGTAATAATAAAAAAGCATTTACATTGTGAACACTTAATTTCTGTTTTCTAAAAATTTCTACCTTCCAAAGCTTTTAGGGAATAGAACATTAAAATATGTTAATGCACACGGATGCATCTAAATTTCCCTTGGGGAGAAGCTACCTTAACTGCCATTTCAAGTTTTACATTTTTGCTCTAAATGAATGATTTCATTTAAATAAAAAGGTCTTATTTTCTATGATGAAAATTCATCTGCTTCATGTAACTCGGAAGCATCTTGATTTATTATTGACTCTATTCTGTTTCAAGGAGAATATTCTTCTAAAGACATTATGCAAGAATCCTTATATTTCTTAATCTTTGGCAGTTTCTATTAATCTCACCATATCCGTGTTCATGCTGTTTGGATAAAAAATTAGAAATAGGCGGTAGTTACATATTTGGATAGATTCCTGCAAGAATTAACACTTTCTGTTCACCTGAGCGAGCTGTCTATTGCAAGCCACTCGCTGTGCTAGGGGACTCCTTGGGGGCTGAGAAGCGTTAAGCATTTTCGCGGGAGAGAGGAAAGATAGTGCAGAGGTTCTCAATCCTCTAGGAGAAGTGTATGAAGTTTGTGCAAATGAATGCGAGAAACTGTTTTTGTAAAAGATGTAAATAAGGAAACATTTTTCTGTGACCTTGTATGGACATATACACCCACATGTGCATCCATAGCTGTTCCTTACACTAGAACACTTGGCTTAGTTTATCCGTATTTACGGCCCACACCCCCATGTGGTTGTAGTTTGTATCCATATTCTTAGAGCGCACATGCCATACGTTAGGATCCACTGTCCAGCAAGGGCATTTACGGATGGACACACAGCCACGGAAGTCAGGCAGCGCCCTTGGTGCAGCCCTGTGCGTCCACCAATGTGATGACGCTGGTCTGCAAGACGTGTTGGAACACCTCTCTGGGCCCAGGACCGAGTGGCATCTGCCCTGGGCCCACGTCAGCAAACAGGGACCTGGTTAACCTCTGTGTCCCTGTTGCTGCCTGCCTGAGCAGAAATGCACACTTCCCAGTCTGCCACCCACTCCGGGTCCTCACACCCCCCCCACGGTGGTGACTGCCATGGACCCAGCTGATCGGATGTTTGCTCTCCTTCCGTCCTCTGTTCTTTATTCTTTCTCCTAAAGAAGCTTCCCGCCTTCCGCCCCGTTTGGTCGTTCTCCGAATGGACTGTCCTCATCATGAGAACAGACATTTGCATGCAGCCCACTGTCTGTCCCCAACCCTTGGCTGCTCCCCTAGCCCCCTCCTTCAGGAACCAGGCGGTGTGCTGGGATGCCAGGCTTGCAAGCCAGCCCCAGCTGGCTGCCGACTCTGCACTTTGGACACACAATGTTTTCTCACTTTTTAACAGATTGAGGTAAGCCCCCCACTTTTCAACCCCTCTCGTCCCCATTGCATGTGTGTTTGGCTGACAAGCATTAGAATCTGCAACCGCTGATGAAGGGAATGGACCTGGAGCTTAGGGAGACACAGGCTACTTGTTAGCTGCATGACCGTGGGACGGTCACTCTGCTCCTCAAGGCTTAAATCATGTGGGCTCTACAGCCCATACTCCCTGTCAGTTCTCCACAATCTGTTCTCCAGCTCATGAGCCCTTTCTTCTTCCTTTTTTGGTGCTGTCTTTAAAACGCAGAGCCCCTGAGTTCAGAGGCAGCTCTTTGGAGCCCGCCAGCCCCCAAAACACGTCCCCAGGTTGTAGCGCAATTTCGGTGTCATGATGATGAATGACTCCAGCCACGGATTTTACTTCCAATTTTAAGTTTTCGTGTCCCACGGCCTCATTTACTTGTAGCCCACCCCGGAGGCTGCTCTGTGCCGGTGTCTCGAGGCACGGCACGTGTGCAATGTAAATCAATCAAGATCATGCAACACTCCCATCCAGGGCAAATCATGAACCGAGTGTTAATTGCAAATACCCCCTGAAGTATTTTCCAGAGCCCAGTGGAAGAAGTACGTGGCTACCAGGGACGCGGGCTGTTCGGTGTTCAGGAGAACACGCACCACAAGGGCTGGGTGAGTTTCTCATGCTCCAGCCGAGGCCCTGAAAGACCCAGCAATGAAAATTCATGTGTACACACCTCACGTCAGTCATTGCCAGGGCTACGGGAGCGAACAGCTCTCACGCTGCCCAGGTCCTTTGTGATGAGACCGTCACGTGGGTGCCACGGTGGCCATTTTTCAGCTACTTGATGGCATCAGCTGGAGCAGGCCCCCCGAGGGCCGCTGTCAGGTAGACCAGATGCCAGCCTTTGGATCTGGGTGTGAGAACCCAGTTTTATCTGCTGTGGGGGTGGAGTGGAGGTTGACGGTAGGACGAGAAGTGTTTCTGGAAAATCTTTTTCCTCCCAATAAGTTCGATTGTCTGAAAAAAATTGTTTTTTGGGAAATCAATATTCCTGTCTACAGTTTTCATTATTTTTCTTCACATGCCCTCCTTTTAACATGCTTTCTAGCCTCTGAAAGAAAGAAGCACATGCGTGATTTTTTCAAAATAAAGAGGTAACTTCTCTAACAAAAGTTGTTGCAGCAAATCCATAGTTTGTATGCAGTGTGTTTTGAGAACAGTTTTCCTAACGGTGATGATAGTGGCTAACCCTGTTTTCCGAAGGCTGGTCTACACACCATGTCTGTGAGCTCACATCCAGGCCTCCTTACTGGGATGGTATACTCTTCACATATGCAAGTAAAGCCAACCATTTTTATTTCTTTTCATGGATTCTTAAGTTGTACTTTTTTTTTCTTTGACAATTTCTTAATGTTGTAATAATCCAAAGGGATTTTAACATTTGTTGGAGTGTTGATGCTTCTAATGCTAAATAATTTATAAAAATGATCTCTTTAATTCTCAAAATTGACATAATAATGACATATTATTCTCTGTATTTTACACAGGAACTGAGCTCAGAGAAATTAAGTAACTTGTGCTAATCCTGTTATTCTGAATTTTCCTTTTACACGGTGGAAATAACGAGGAACGTTCATTCGATTTTATATTCCAAGTTAACTCGTGCGTGGTGTGGATGCTCAACGTACTGTCGCCAATTAACTCACAAAAACAAAAAATTCAAGTAAGGGGCAGGTTGAGTTTTAAGCCATGCATCCTAGAAAAATTCTTGAAATAAGATCTTTCTAAAGCTTTCTTATAACGATGAAGTTAAATACCCCATGGAGATATAGTAAGCCAATGAGATTTAAATCATACAATTGTATAATATCTGGATTACTGAGGTTCCCCGGGACGGCTTTCCTCCTTCCTGCCCGGACCCAGCACGTGCTTCCCTTTCTTCTGGGAAGCCCTCTTGGGTCATCAGAGGACGGCCGAGGGCTTCTCTCCTGGGTGGGTCCAGGTCCCCTGGTGCTGTCTCAACCTCCCTGACCACACGCTGCCCCTTGGGCTCACGTGCTGGCCTCAGGTTTCAATCTACGCTTCCAGTTTTCTCCGTGTTAGTGCGTGCTAATGTCCCCAGTTTCAGACACGAAGCTGGTGCTGCAGGACTAGTAGGGAAGGCCAGGCGCCCTGGACCCTGAGCTGACAACAAGAAACAGAAGCAGAAACCCGGCTGCCTTCACCTGATTGCTCGTCTGCCCGCTCAAATCCTGGCAGGGTTGGCTTGGGCCGCCCCGTGCTAGCCTGCTGACAGCAACCGTTTTCAGAAAATGAAAGAAGCAGTAGCTCGCCTCTTGAGAATAAGACTCACTACTTACAAGATTAAATGAAAAGATCAATAAGAACTCAGTCAAACATTATATTGTGTATGATAAAAACGCAGAAAATGGAAAAAATTCAGTTTAACATTTTCTCACTCTTTTTTTCCCCCCTGTGAAACTTGGAAGAGTAACAAAGAGGATTCGGACCTCGTCCAAAATAGAAATGGACCATAGATGATGGGGGTGGGGCAGGGACGCCCACAGGAGCTGAATGCCAGGCCAGGGACACAGAAGCAAGGAAAACGGGCTCATCCGTCCGCCAGTGTGGACAGGAACATGGCCGTGCCTCCACCAACATCAGGTCAGAAGCATCCGTGGCAAGAAAACACAGCAGAGAGAGTGGGGATAATAAGGCCTGGGAAGAAGTGTGGGCGAACAGAAAGAGAAACTGAAGTTTCTGAGAAGAAGCCAAGTACAAACGAATTTACGGTTTTCAAACTCCAAGGAGGCAGAGACCAAGGGGAAACGCACCCCAACTCAAGCTGGTCTCTCTGTCTTTGTGGGGCTCATTCCTCCCTCTCGTAGGGGAGGTGTGGGGGGAGCCCAGGGTGCCCCACTCCCTCAGCCGCGGGCTCCCGTGCCACTTCTGGCTCCCAGACTTCGCCGTCCCTGGGTTCCTTCCTGATTATACAAGCTCAGGAAATCTGATGTGTTCGTGACATATTCCAGTTGGGAAATGCTGTGCAGTTGGGGTCCATCCTAATACCTTGCCTGATCCCCTCCCCAGTGAAACCAACCCTGGCACCCACCCCTGTCCTTCAGCTTCTGACTTGTCCCATGACTGGAGTTGTGCGTGTGTGCGGGAACGAGGAACGAGGGTGACCGTCGGGATGGGACAGTGTGGAAATGCAGCTGACCAGACTCCGTAGTGGGCCGTTCAGCGTTTGAGGGAAAGAGAGCAGGAGGGAACCCCACCTGCCTCTTCCTGGGCATGATGGTGTGAAATTGGAATGCCCGCCCTCCCGTCCCATGGCCCGTGCTCCCCGCCGTGGCACCCTGTGTCCCCAGACGCTGCCCCTGTGCTTGCGAAGACGGGAGCGGAGTGGGACGTGCCGCTGGGCACCCAGATTGGGGGCTGTAGGACGGAGACCTGTGGTGTGACGCAGAGAGCACTCTGTGGTCTCCGGAACGGACGTGAGGCATCCCTACTCTCCCCCTTCCTGGGCCGAATTCCTCGGGCAAGTCATTCGATCTTTTGGAGCCTCTGGGTCTCCATTTCTGGAGCACTTTTCTTCTCCTTGTTTCAGACATTTGCTGGGAGGTTAGGGAAGGGCTCTGCAAGCCGCACCATGGTGCCCGGCGGCGGTAATGGGGACAGCAAGGTGGTGGTGCCCGTCTACACTGGGCGTGCACACGCGTTCACAGCTCTGCTTTTCACTTCGCTCTGTGAGGCAGGTGTTGCTTTTGTGCTCCCTGCGAAGGAGCTTGGAGGGAGGGGTGTGCAGACTGTGCCCCGCTGGGGGCGACCGTGCTGCATGTGCACTGGGGTCATACACCTCTCTGTCCGCCAACAGCTGTGCTACTTAGGGGAACTCACTTGAACTCTCTGAGCCAGAGTTCATACATTTGTTCAAATAAGTCATAGTTTCTATCTACCTTCCGGTGTTCTTGTGAGGGTTACGTGTTCCTACGTGTGTGTTCACCTCTTCCAGAGAATGGCTCACGGAAGGTTCTGGTGAGCATTGCTTTCTCTCGTGTTTATATAGTTGTTCTTTCTCTTTCTGATGCTCCTTCTGAAGCACTGCACTTATGTCCAGGGAGCGCGGACTGTCAATGTTCTATCCCGTTCTCCTTAATTTAATTGTAGCATTTGGTTTCTTGACGCTTATGACTTCATTAAGGAAATATTTGAAAATTGATTATTTAATCACTTAATTGTAAAACATGAATAGAGCTTCTTAGTTAATTAAAACTGGTGGGTAAGGGTTTAATTGTAATTGTATATACCAGACTTAGGCAGACATCTTAATGGTAGGATTAAATTAGGTATCTTTGGGTGAACAGGTCAGTAGGGTACGTCTCAGATCATTGGGGGATAAATTCAAGCCGCACAGAAGACACACTCGATGTTAGAAGTTGGGAGAGCAGGACCCTGCTCTGTCTCTACAAATATTGGAGATTATCCTGGAAAAAAAGATTACTTAACCTCTTTGGGTTTCAGTTCTCCCTTCTACAAAATGGGATTTTTAGACCTCTCTCCAGAGGTGTTGTTGGGACCTGATGACCATCCCCTGAGTTCTGTCACAAGCAACAACCTCTGTGCTCCTCAAGCTTTAGGACGAAGAGGCAGGGCCAGAGATGCGTGCTGTGGACTGAATGTCTGTGTCCTCCCAGATCCACAGGTTGACACCTAACCCCAGTGTGATGGTGTTGGGAGGGTGGAGCCCGCATGGAGGGGCTTCCTGTCCTCCCAAGAACACACGTTGGCGCACTCGGTTCTCTCACAAGGAGATGCCGTCTGTGAGCCTGCAAGCAGCTCTCACCCGACATGGGATGTGCCAGAAGCTGGATCTCGGAGGTCCAGCCCCCAGAGCTGAGAGAAACAAATGTGTCCTGCTTGGGAGGCCCCAGTTAGGATCCTGCGTTACAAGCCTGAGGGGCTGACGCCAGGTGTTGCTGGAGTTCCCTCAGGCGGAGTAGTGCCTCCAGGAACGCCCAAATCCAGCTGACATCTTCTGCACTTTTGAGTGAACAGAAATTATTTGTAATTTTAATGTAAAGAAAGGAAGAGTTAAAAACATACAGGCTAAATGGATGTTTTTCTGTTGTCAAAGGGGGGAGAAATTGTATGCTCTGTCGTGTTTGATACACAACATGTAGATATTTGAATTGAAAACGGGAGCCAATAGGAAAACATGCACGAACATGTGAGCTGTGTTGAAGAACATGTGTGACACATGGCAGGGTACTTGCATATTCCCCTCCCGGGCCACCATTCCCTCTGGTGAGTGGCACTTGCTTACTCCACTCCTGCTTTGATCGCTGTTTTCATCCACGTTAGTCAAACTGATCCACCAGTGATGCTCCACGTGTCTGGATGTCATCACCAAAGTGTGTTGGAACTTGTTCCTTCTCTCCAGCGATGGGACCACCACATGTGAGACTTAGTTTCCCCATCTCTGGAGTGGGGCCAAAAAAGTAAGACACTCACAGAGCCGTGGTGAGCTCACATACTCTCATGAACACAAAACATCCAAGGACAGTGTTGGGACTTTGCAACCTTCATGGAAATATTAGCTGTTCAAATGACAGACACTCGTATTAATAATAACAGGTTTGCCAAAGACATCATCATTTTCAGGACACAATCTACGAAAGAAAGGGGAGGATGCCAGCTTAAAAGGCCCAGACTTCAAGCTCAAAGAGGTCCTGTAGGTGCGCTGGTCCACACAACCAGGACCCAAGCTACCGTCCTCAGACAGTCAGGACCGGTCTCAGAGGGGGCATGGCAAGGGTCACCGTGGAGCAGCAGATATGACAGGCAAACATGTGCCTAAGTGAGTCACAGGCCTTGTCAAGAAACACGAAATACAGAATAGCAAGTAAAGATTAAATTGATAAAAGGAACGTAACTCACAGTCCTGAGTGGGCAAATACAATTGTTCTAAAACGTCGGCTCTCAATGAAATGTGTAAGTTTGAATATGCATGACCTATAATTGCCTTTTTGTGACAAAGCTCATGAGAACCCAATTTGAAAGACTTGTAAAATGAAGGTTTTGTGCAATGGAAGGGTCTGGCCCTGTACCAGACGGCTCCACCCACTCCTGGTGCCAACTTACCCTCCCCACCACGCATGGGCCAGGTCCTGGGTCTGGTCCACACCAGATGACCCCGCAGAAGCCCCGTCATCCTCCTGGAGGCTAAACTCCAAATATTTGGACGGTGTATTTTAAGTAATTTAACTATTATGGCGTTTGCAGCCTATATTGTATACTAAAATTAATATGGACAAACATGGAGGGGGATGAAAAATTTCCGTGGACTTGTGGGAGGAAGCATGAGATCTCAAAGAAACTTGACATTGGCTGTTGACTGGTGTTGGCCCCGTCCCCAGACCAGGAGCGTTTGGGGCTCAGAGTCCCCCTCTGTGGAAGATCCCAGTGGACGGAGGGCCCCCAGACATGCACGAGTCACGAAACCTGGATGTCTCAGCCCTGGAGGGCACCTGTCTGATGGAGAGAAACTGAGCAACTTCTGCTTAGAACCCTGGTGGCATTCGGGCTTGAGCATGTGACCAACAGACAGTGACTATATTTTCCTGAGATGTGGGACCACGGCCCAAACTGGCCCAACCTGGAAGATTACGGAAAACTGGAAGGTTTATGGTATTAGCTCTCCTCTCCTTTCAGAAAGATCTGCTGATGTGTGTGCTATCGGGGAATCAGGAATACCTGTTGGTGACAGGAATGGTTTTCTGGGTGAGAAGACAGCCAGGAGAAGAAACTCAGTTTACCATATGGCTTTCCATGTCATTTTTCTGTTTTAGGAATCAAGAGCCTCTCTTTGGAGCTCTGGAAACTGAGGTCAACACAACAGAAATATAATTGGTCAAATGACAGGCTATCCCGAGATGCAGTGCTGGCTCTGTGTCTTCCTGTTAGACTTCCTTTCCAGGAGAGCTTTACATGCCACCGGACTTGCTCACAGTGTGAGCAATTATTGGCCTCGTGGAAGGACAACAGAAAGAAAAGCAAGAAAAGCGAACAGGAGAGGAATGGCGGTACCCCCCATCGCACAGATAGATGGCACCCAGGAAAGCGTGGAGCTCCCCCGTGCACACCTAGCGGGGCTGAGGGAGGAGTGGGTCAGCTCCTCGCAAAGAGAGTGTTCACAGGACCTCATTCAGCAGTTGTAGGGGAAACATTCTAGGGGACCAGTGCTGTGCTCCCTCAGCTCCCTGGCGTCTGACCCCCCCGGGGACCCTGGTGAGCTTACCGGGCGCCCCAGCCTGGCTCTCCTGGCCCTTGTTGGTATGCTGGACTTGCCCAGCCCTGCCCATGACCACATGTGCCTAATGCAGCCATGCAGCCTTCCCACAACACTCCTGCTGCAAGAGGCCTTGGGGTGCACTGAGGGGCGCGTGTCCCCACCCCACGGTCAGGGCTGCAGGAAGGGCAGACTCCTTCTTTGATCTCTTTATCAGACCGGATAAGACAAACCCACGTCACATGGAGTGACCCCACTGCCCCCCCACTGTCTTGTTTCCAGGGACAATTTCCCTGTACATTACTATCGGTAACTGTCATTTTGCCCCATCTGCCTGCTTCCCTGCCATCATTCTCACTTCCTTTTGGCCAATATCCCCTAAGTTTTCATTTTTCCTACTTGGACCCTGTGCCCTTCAGCTACTGGTACCTTTCCTTGTTATACAGCTTCCCTCCTCTACTGTGTTTAAGTACATTCAATTTATCCTTAAAGTAAAAAAAAAAAAAATTAAAAGTCACATATCCATTGATCTTATCGATTTGCTCCCCTTCCTATCCCAAACCTCTCCTGTGACCTCTGTTTCTTCTCATTTAACTCCTTCCACGATGCTCTACACCCAGCAGATCAAGCAGCTTTATGAAGGATTTCTTTTTATGAAGGATTTCTTAGAGTAGAAATCAGATTCTTTTCCAAAGAGAATTCCCGAAGGAGAAGCCTCACAGAGCCTACATAAAATTAGGTCCTTGTTAGCAGAAATTAAAGGTATTATGTAGAAAGAGGGGACTTCTTAGTGACCTAGCTCTGGGTGCTTTGTGCAAAGTTGCTCCAACAAGATTGAAATATAGTCAGTATCTCCGGGTCCAATTTCATTTCTATTAGGCACTCAGTGGCTAAATTAAGAACTTTACGGATACCTAATTTAGATAAACCCTTAACTATTAACCTCCAATAATGTCATCATTTCACTGAGTAGAAAAGAAAACATCTGGGTGAGTTCAATTAGCCAAGGGCGTAGGCACGGAGGCCTCTGCATTCTAATTGCGTCTCACTGACCTTGATGGACGACTTCAGCCGGGAAGGAGGGCTCACGGTCGTAATGGCCATCCTGGAGGTGGACGGGGCTCTGCCTTTCTCAGACAGCTTCCCTGGGAACCTCCATCCTGAGCACACAGGTGAGGAGGGGGGAGAGGAGGGCCCTTCTGTCCCTTCTTCCCTGTGCAGGAGGGATTCTCCAGGCGTGGACTTGTTCCTCAGTTCTAAGCCCTGTTCCTTTCCTGCCCTTAAAGATGGTGACAAACTACCTTCTGTTATCCCATTATTGTCCCCTATAGAAAAGGCTTTTGCAATCTCTGAAAAATTGTCATTAAGGTTCTGTCTACCTTGTTTCTTAAATGATGCCCTTTTTTTGTGGAGTTGAGTTTGCGTTTTGGTGCACTGTGGGAGACCTGCCCGCGGCGTATGAAGTCTGCCTGCAGTGCTCGTGCCTTTGGTACTTACTAGACACCAGTGGGCTGCTGCGGCTTCTCAGAACATGCCTCGTACACGCGCCGGTTCCCTCCACCCCAGCTCCTCTGACCTTTTTTTTTTCTTTTATTTTTGAACCTGCTTTTATTGTGTACTTCTGGCTCTTCTCCATTTGAATGTGGTCATAAAGGGGACCAAACAAGAATGGGCTGTCTTTACTATTTTTCCCTCAAAGCAAGTTCTAGGATGAGGATCTGAGTACAGGCAGATTTGTCCTGGAGATCACACCAGGAGCACTTGCTGGGGTGATGTGGAAGGGAGACGCAGAAGGAGAGATGGAGCCTACACCTCGGTGGCCCTGGGGCTCGGCCCGCTCTGACCCCTGGAATATGGCATGAATTTTGCATCCGTGGTGCCATGCTGGAGACCAAGAAGTGGGGGGGGGGGTCGCTGTCACTGGCTAAGGCAGCTGCTGGAGGTCAAGTGAGGCAACTCCCTGATCATCCAGACCTCCGTGCTGGTCTGCACAGAATCACCACCTCAAGTTCACACAGAGTCCGACATTTGTACACAAGGCTGCTGAGTGTAGAGGAAAAAGGTGGGACTGGTCGTGTCTTTACATGGTCTCATGAGACCGTTAGAGCAAAGAAATAATAGGAAGGTTTGTGTTCAAGTACAAGTTGGAGAATGACCATATTCTCATCTTTTGGGGAGTATCAACATTTTCTTATGAAAGACTCCTTAGAAGTCCTATACTGAAGGGAAATAAACCCAACCTGTGAATTGCGTGTCTTCTGGACAGAGATCATGACAATGCTTTCTTCCCCCAGATCATGCCGTGTAATATTACGTGAAATGCTTTATGAAATGATCACCTAGTGATACAGTAAAAGCAGCCCCTGCCCTTTCTGTGTGAAAGTTGGCAGAGTACGAATCAAACGGAATACATTTGGAATGTTCACCCTCTGGGAACGGAGGAGAAAGAACGAGTATGGGCTTTGCTCGGCAGTGGACACTGCCCGTCACACCAGTGTCCTGAACGGCCCTGCTCACGAGGCCACGTGAGGCTCACGGTCTGAGCAGAAACAGAGTGGACCCCTGGGATGGGCGGTTGTGCCAGGAGGGGGCCGACGTGCACGGGAAGGGGAGTAGCAGCCGCAGATCAATAGCCCAGTGGGACAGGAGATCATTAGAGGAGGACGTGTCATAGAATCGGTGCCCTTTTCTCTTTCGTGGGTGGGAGGGATGGGGAATTCTGGCATTTTGCTTATAGGCTTATGGAGAAGAATGGCGCTGGATGTCTCCTTTTTCAGAGAGAGGGCACTGACGATCTCAGCTGTTCGCTACGGGACAGACATGTGAACACTGAGATGACACAACAAGCCTGGGGTTGCAGACGATGGGAGAGCTGAGGTCCGGGCCCCCCTCCTGCCCCTGTGGAGGGCTGTCCCCTGGCTGTCAGAGGCAGCCCCCTGGCCTGCAGGAGGACATGCCTCCTTCAAAGTCAGAATTCCTGTCTCTGCCAGACAACAAAATTCGCTTTAATCTGTGATGGTAACTTCTCAGCTGCAGAGATCTGCTGGTGTGAGGACTCCTCACATCCAAGGGGATGATGGATGGTGGAAGCATTGGTCCACCATGTACACGGTGTCTCATCTAAGCCCCTGGTTCCCCAGGCAACACGCCTGTGTCCTGCGTGTGAACAGCCGAGGGGAGAAGCCTGGCTTTCTCTCCTTCCATGCTGTTCTAGGTCTTTTCCTCAGCCCTGAGAATTTCTGAGACGGGAAAGTTGGCGACAGTTCTGAAATGTTAGCCCACTCTAGAATCACCCGGATGGGTTGCTTGCTTCCCCCAGAGCATCTGACTCCCAGGTGTGGGGTGGGTCTGAGACTCTGCATTCCTACAAGTCCAGGTGATGCTGATACGGCCTGTCAGGACACCACTTGGAGAGCTGCTGGTCTGGACTCTCCTGGCCCTTCCCTTACCTCCGAGGACTAACGTCAGCAGGATGGTTGGCCACACCTCTGGGTCCTTGCTTCCCCACAGAAACACCAAGTAAACAACAGCAGACTGGCTGAAACAGCTGTGAGAACTCCAGAAACCAGCCAGCATCCACAGGAACCAAGCAAACTCCCAGTTAGGAGAAAGACACACTCTCGGCCATAGGAAAGCCTGTGGTATTACTGCTCACTCCTGTCCACCGTCCCGGGGCATCACGGCAGGGACGGAAGAGGCCTCCCGAGTGCCCCTTCCTCCTTCAGACCCAAGAAAGGAGTAGGACTTCCCTGAAATGCTGCGGTTTGTTTGGAGGGGGGCTCCCTCACAACTGATTCCCATCTCTTTGGGACTACAGTAACTGCCAGCCAATCATTCTGCATCTGGAAAAGCTGTCCTTTAAAAATCAGGGAGAAATGAAGACATTCCCAGACAAACAAACACTGAGAGTTCTTTACTGACAGGCGTGCTCTGCCGATAAATGCCGAACGGAGCCCTTCAAGTTGGAGTAAAAGCTGCTAGAGAGCAATTTAAAGCCACGTGAAAATACAGAATTCTCCACTGCAAGATAAAACATGGACAAATATAAAACTCGGCGGTATTTCATTTTGGTTCATCAAGTCTGCTTTTTTGTTCTTCTACAGGGTTTGATGTGTTACCATGGGTACACAATACACACAGATGTGATCTGTGATATCAGTGACATAAGGCGTGGGGGACACAGCAATCAAGGAGTAGAGTTTTGATGTGCTGTTGAAAGTAATTATTATCAGTTTAAAATAGATTGTTATGACGAAGGTATTATAGGTAATTCCCATAGCAACCACAAGCATCTCAAATATACAGAAAAGGGAGTGAGAAGGGAATTGACACTTGTCATCACAAAAAGTCCACTGAACAGAAAGGAATGCAATAAAGTAGGAAATGAGGGACAACAACAAAAAAAATTGTAAGCCAGATAGAGAGCAAATAGTAGAATGTCAGAAATGTGTCATTCCCTATCAGTACCTACTTTAAATGTAAGTGGATTAAACTCCCCGGTCAAAAGATATAGATTAGCAGAATGGATGAAAAAAAAAATAGATTCCAACTATCTGCTAGATTTACAAGAGACTCACTTTAAATATAAGGGCCCACAGTAAGCTGAAAGTAAAAGGATTGAAAAAGAGATTCCATGCCAATATTACCTAAAGAGAGCAGGTGGCTCTACTGATATCAGAGAAAATAGACTCTAAGTCAAAATTGATATATACAAAAATTGTTGTAAGAGACAAGGACATAATATAAGGACAAAAAGGTCAATTCACCAGGAAGAATAACAATTATAAACATATATGCATTAAACATCAGAGCTCCTAAATATTTGAGGTAAACTTTGACAGAATTGAAGGGAACACCAGACAACATTGCAATAATCATGGGAGCCTCCAGTTTGCCACTTTAAAGAATCGTAGAACAATCAGACAGAAGATCAGTTAGGGAACAGAGGGCTTGAACAGCACCCTTGACCAATGGGACTTGCCAGACATGTACAGAACCTCCTGCCCAACAATAGCAAAGCACACATTTTTCTCAAGTATACATGCAACATTTCTAGGATAAGCCATATAATAGACCACAAAACAAGCATTACTAAGTTTTAAAAAATTGAGATCATACAAAGTATCTTTTTTTTTTTATCACAATGAAATGAAACTAGAAGTCAATAGCAGATTGAGACTGGGAAAGTCCATAAATATGTGGAAATTAAACAGCATACTCTAAGATAACAAATGGGTCAAAGAGGAAATCATAAGGGAAATTAGCAATTGTTTTAAGGCAAATGAAAATAAAAACACAACATATCAAAACATATGGGAAGCTGAGAATGCAGGCTGAGAGGGGAATTTGTAGCTATAAACATGTACATTAAAAAAGAAGAAAGATCTCAAATCCACATTCTAACTTTATGCCTTAAGGAACAGAAAAAGAACAAACCAAACCCAAAGGTAGAAAAAAGGAAATAATAAAAATTGGAACAGAGATGAAACAGGGAATAAAAAATTGATAGAGAAAATCAGCAAACCCAGGAGTTAGTTCTTCTAAAAGTTCAACAAAATTAACAAATTTTTAACTAAACTATCTAAAAAAGAGAGTGAGAAGAATATCTAAAATCAGAAATAAAAAGGGGACATTACTACCGATTTTACAGAAATAAAAAGAATTATAAACAAAGTCCATGAAAAATACCAACAATTTGGATAATCTACACAGAATGAAAAAATTCTTTGAAACACATAACCTAACCAGACTGAATTATGAAAAGGTAAAAAATCTGAGTAGATCTATAATTAGTAAGAAGACTAAGTCAGAATCAAAAACCGACCAACAAAGAAAAGACCAGGAACAAATGGCTTCACTGGTGAAGTCAAACATTTGAAGAAGAAATGATATTGATCCTTCCCAAACTGCTGAAAGACTCAAGAGGAGGGAGCATTTCTTAGTTCATTCTGTGAGGCCAGTATCACCCTGATTCCACAGCCAGATAAAAACACTACAAGAAAAGAGAACTCTAGACTAATATCCCTGGTAATTATTGATGCAAAAATCCTCAACACAATACTAGAGAACACAATTCAACAGCACATGAAAAGGATAACCCACCATGACCATGTGGGATTGATTACCGAAATGCAGGGAAGATTCCACACTGAAAGATCAATTGGTAAAATACACCACATCAGCAAAATGAAGGTGGGAAAAAATGCTCGTCTAATTAGTTTATTAACTAATAAAGGCCATATGTGAAAAGCCTGTAACTAACATACTCAATTGTGAAGTGTTGAAATTTCCCTCTAAGATCAGAAACAAGACAAGGGTACCTGCTTTTGCCACTCTGATTCAAAATAGTACTCGAAGTCCTAGCCACACACTTAGGCAAGAAAAACAAATAAAAGACATCCACACTGGAAAGGAAAAAGTAAAATATCTCTGTCGAAAGATGACATCTTACATGTAGACAAGCTGCATATGTCGATAATTTATGAGTGTGTATGGCCTCACATGAGGAAAACATGAATGATTCCACAAAGAAAACCCCAAAACCCCTGTTAGAACTAAAAAAGAATTCAGCAAAGTTGCAGGAAACAAAATCAACGCTCCAAAATCTGTTGCATGTCTACAAATGAACAGTGAACAATCCTAAAATGATATTGAGAAAATAATTTGACTTATAGGGCGCCTGGGTGGCTCAGTGGGTTAAAGCCTCTGCTTTAGGCTCAGGTCATGATCTCAGGGTCCTGGGATCGAGGCCCGCATCGGGCTCCCTGCTCAGCGGGGAGCCTGCTTCCCCCTCTCTCTCTGCCTGCCTCTCTGCCTCCTTGTGATCTCTCTCCTTCTGTGAAATAAATAAATAAAATCTTTAAAAAAATAATAATTCGACTTATAGAAGCTGACAGAATATAATAGATAGGAATAAACTTAAACCAAGGAGACAAAGACTTGTATACCAAAAACTACAAAACATTGTTGAAGGGAATTAAAGAAAAGGCAATAAACGGAAAGACATCCTATGTTTGTGGATTGGAAGATGTTAATACCATACTACGTAATTGAAAGGTGCAGTGAAATCTCTACCAAGATCCCAACAACGTTGTTTTCTGCACAATTAGACAAATCCATCCTAAAATTCATATGGAATCTTCAAAATAATCTTGATAAAGAAGAAAGATGGAGGTCTCACACTTACTTAAAAACTTACTACAAAGCTACAGTAATCAAAACAACGCAGTCCTAGCATCAAGACAGAAGCATGGACCTGTGGATTGGAATGGACAGCCCATAAATAAGCCCTTGTGTATACAGCCAAATTATTTTTCAAAAGGCTATTCAAAACTATTCAGTGGGGAAAGGACTGTCTTTTCAGAAAACGCTTCTGGGAAAACTGGGTATCCATATACAACAGAATGAAGTTGAAACCTTATCTAATTCCATATACAAAAAGTAATTCAGAATGGATCAGTGACCTAAATGCAAGAGCTAAACTGTGCCATTCTTGAAAGAAAACAGAAAGAAAGCTACATGGCGTTGGATTTGGCAATGGTTTCTTGGATGTGACACCCAAAGCACAGGAAGCAAACAAACAAAATAAATGGATTGAGCTTAACCAAAATCAAAATCCTTTGTGCATCAAAAGAGTGAGAAGGCAACCACCAGAATGAGAGAAAATATCTATAAATCATATGTGTGATCAGGGGTTAATGTCCAGAATAGTTGAAGAACGCCTACAAAGGAACACCAAACCAAACCACAAACAAACAGAAGCAAACTCCAAAGAACTAAAAACCCAAAGAACTTGATAAAAAAAATGAGCAGAGGACTTGAATAGATACTTGTCCAAACAAGAGTTATGAATGGCTCTCTCTCTGATCTTCTCCCCTCTCATGCTCTCTCTCTCTCTCAAATAAATAAATAAAATCTTAAAAAAAAAGAGATATGAATGGCCAATAGGTGTATAGAAAAACATTCAACATCCCTGATCATTAGGGAAATGCACATCAGAAGTGCAACGCACACCCATTAAGATGGCAGCTCTTACGAAAAGAAAGGAAGACGTGTTGGTGGCTATGGGGGAGCCCTGGAGCACTCCTGGTGGGAATGGAAAATGGTGCAACTGCTGTGGACAATGGTGTGGTTGCTCCTCAAAACAGTGAAGCATGGCGTCACCCTGTGCCCAGCAACTCCAGTAGTGGTTGGACACTCAACAGCCCTGAAAACAAAGACTCTAAGGGATATCCGCACACCCATGTTCACAGCACATTATTCACAACAGCCAACCATTGGAAGCAACCCTCAGGTCCACCAGCAGATGGATGGATGAACAAATGTGGTGTAGACATACAAGGACAACGGACGGGATTCAGACATGAGCTGTAACATGGATGACCCCGGAGAACAGTACGCTCAGTGACATGAATCAGTCACTAAAGGGCAAATGCCATATGATTCCACTTCCATGAGGTACTTAGGGGGGCACAAATCCTGGGGAGAGTAAGAAGGATGGTGCCAGGGCTGGGGAGTTAGTGTTTGATGGGGGCGGAGTTCCGGTTTGGAAGATGTGGGAGTTCTGTGGATGGTGGCAGGGACAGCTGCCCACCAATGAATGTCCTGAATGGAACAGTGTGCGGAAAGATGGAAAACTCTGTGTTATGTGTGTTTTACCACATTTTAAAAGAGAGAGAGAGAGAGAGAGAGAGAGAGAGAGAGAGAGAGAGAGAGAGAAAAGAAGAAGAGAAGAAGAATTCTGTCAGACCAGGCTTTAAGAGCGATTCCCTCTTGTCTTCTGAGAGCCTGCAGGAATTCAGACTGCACCATGTTGCTGTTCTAACACCAGCCCAGCGCCGGAGAAAGTTCTCAATAGTTCACTCACACTGTGGAAATCTGCTTACGAAACCCAGTACTGGGATCTGATTCCTCCAGGGCTTTCTCCCCCTCCATGGAAGGACTGAGTCCATTGTCAGAGGGCCACGCGGTTTTCATGGGCACAGTTCACATTCAGGGGGACTCTAAGTCCCACTGGCAAGTCCTGTGGCGATGGGCAGACGGTGGCCGTAAGCCGTGTGTGGGAAGGACACGGTGGGTTTGTCGTGGGGCAGATGGAACACGGCCTGGAAGAAGGTTCATCATTGGATATGTATCTTAAAAACAGTCACTGTCTGAATTTAAAATGTTAATTTATAATGATTATGATGGGCAAAATAATTAGGAAATAAAGATTTACTAACTTTTGCCAGGTAATTGAGACTATGAGCATATGTTGAATTACTTGTGTAGTATCTGTCATTTAAGCAGCTGGATCTAAGCCAACAAAAGTGACAAAAAAATGTTTAAGGAAGGAAAAGAAGCAATGATTGAGTAATAACAGATAAAAAGCAATCTGACATCCTTTTATGGAAAGTTAAGCTCTGGTCAGAGCTAGAACTATGTTTGGGGTATTGCCTTTTTGTTCTCTAAAAACAAAGTGTCAGGTCCATTTTATTTTAATAGTATCAGAAAAGTTTTTTTTTAATTGAGATTGTTAATGTTTTTAAAAATTAACATTCTTACTATTATTTTTAAGAAACAGAGTCATTTGTGATAGCCAATTTCTGAATTTCTTAATGGGTACAAACTAATTTCTTTTTTTAAAAAAATTTTTGTTAGTGTTTTATTTTTTGGGACACCTGGGGAGCTCAGTCGGTTACACGTCTGCCTTTGGCTCAGGTCATGATCCCAGGGTCCTGGGATTGAGTCCTGCGTCAGGCTCCCTGTTCAGCGGGGAGCCTGCTTCTCTGTTTCTGCCTGCCACTCCCCCTGCTTGTGTTCTCTCTCTCTCTGTCTTTCTCAATCTAATAAGTACAATCTTGAAAAAAAATTTTTTTGGTTAGTGTTTTTTTTTTTAAATTATGTTATGTTAGTTACCATACAGTAGGTCATTAGTTTTTGATATAGTGTTCCATGATTCATTGTTTGCGTACAACACCCAGTGCTCCATGCAATATGTGCCCTCCTTAATACCCATCACTGGGCTCACCCATCCCCCACCTCCTCCCTTCTGAAACCCTCAGTTTGTTTCCCGCAGTCCATGTCTCTCATGGTTCGTTTCTGCCCCTGAATCCCCCCCTTCACTTTTCCCTTCCTTCTCATAATGTCCTCCATGCTAAACTCATTTCTAACTCATATCCAACTATAGACTTCTTTGTGGTAAAGAGTTTCCCAAAAGAAAGCAGTTTTTTTCAGCGGAAGTTACTCCTTCTCAACCACAAGCACACAGGCATGTTTTATAGGAAAGCAAATGAAAAACACATTATAGTTCATGTCATGGAAGGGATCACAGAGTTTGTAGCTGGTCAGCTCGTTCCTCAGTGAGTGGTTGCAATGTTTCCTTCATAGCAGGGCATTCTGAATAAATAATCTGGTTATAGTTATTGGTAGGCCCTTCCCAGGCAAATTGAGAGCCCAACTGAAATAAACATGATTTCATCCTAAGTAGAAATTCCAAATCGGCGAGGCACACCCTTGGGACCTGTTGGAGAGAAAGCTCAGAGAACTTTCTAGATCACATCTACCAGTGAGAACAGAAGCCAATCTAAGTCCTGGTCCCTGTATTCATCAATACTGGGACGAGCCAACGCTAACCTTGCTGCGTCCTCCAGGCATTTTCTGGTCCTGAAGGAGAAGCGTGATGACCAATGGAATAGCTTACGTAACACCAATACCATCGGCTCGCTCATGGAGACCCATTTCCAGAACGTTGCCTTATGGTGCCCACAACATCGTTACATCGGGAATGCTGTCTGCACAGTGTCCCAGTGCCTCTGATCCCAGGCCTGCCCCTCAGGTAAACAACCCCCCTGGGTTGCCACTTTGGGGTGGGACCAAGGCTCTGTGCAGGGGCATTCTTCCCTGTGGCAGCTGGTCTCACAGACTTAGCTCTGCTGATTGAAGGTGGTCCCGGAGGTCTTTCTGAGAGCTGCCCCTTGACTCTGTTAGTCAGCAAGGTGACTTCAAGCATGGCCGGAGGTAAACAAGATCACTAGAAGCTCTGTCTTGCTTCCCCTTCCCCCGCCGAATGCCTGTTTAACCCCTTGCTCTGTCTGGGTAAAATGGAAGACTGAGCCTTCCCAGGAGAAACGGGATCTTTTGGGCACCCGAGAAAGATCAATTGCTTCATGACATTGCTTCTCGTGATCTCTTAGGACATTTTCACCCTAAACAATACATTTTGCCTGAATAAAATAAAACCAGTCAAAACTACAAGGAAATCTTAAGAGAATAATTTCCTGGCAACAGAAATACAAAATAACTCAGAAAGACGTAAGACTCTGCTTTGTCGCACAAGGTCAATGACCGTGAGGACAGGCCCTCCATCCTGACGCTGCCTCCACAGAGCTCTTCCAGTCGGGGGAGGGACACGCACCCCATTGACCCCACGGAGAGAAGAATTTCGCTGCCTCTTGGGGGGCCGGTTATGCCTCTAATATGTACACACAGAGCTGAGTCTCTGCAAGTCTCCATGGGCAGAGCAGCATAGGTCTACATTTAAATTTCTCACTAATACTTCCCACTGTAAAGCATGTACTTCGCCTTCATCTCGCAGCTGCTGTGAGTCTCCTGGCCACAGTGAGTACCCAAGCACGAGGCCTCTGGAAAGCAAGCTTTTGGAGCCTCACACAGACCCTTCTGGTCCCTGATTTAATGACGACTCCAGGAAATTAAGCTGCTTTGCTTTTTGGCCTTAATGAAGTGCACATTTTTATTAAATCAACACAGAGAGAAAGCCAAGAAGTCAGCGCCCAGCCCGGGACCTGGCGGGGTCTGTGTTGGCCAGAGTTCCCATGAGAAGGTCTCTCCCTGTGACATTAATTGTCCTACCTGCAGGGCCCCTGAGCCCAGACCCCCACCCACCCACAGTGTTCGCCCCATCACTGCGTATGTGGAGGCTGGATTTCTCCTCTGCATTCCCACGTGGCCTGATTTTACTCCATGGTGTGGGATGAATTGTAGGGCCCTCACACGAGAAAAGGTCACGGCGAAGCTTTGCCCCTTGTTAACACCCGCGATCGCTCCTTAACATAAAGTTTTCAAACTGTAATATTGGATTTGCTCAAAGTGGGAGAGACCCAGTGCTTGATGGACTGAGCGTGAAAGACACGATTTTGTGTACGGTGTGCTGACAGGTTTTAGGGCCAAATTCAAATGTGAATCTAAACATCTATTCTGTTGTTTTTGATCAGCCTTTACTAGGACAGAGAAAAGTGGTTATTTTTGACTCAACTGCATGAACTTGAAATTCAGAGTCTGCCCATTTCATGGACGGGGAGTGAGGAAACTATGCCAGGAACGATCTTACATTTCAGACCTCAATGAAGAGACATGACATCATGAAAAATGCCTCACAACCCAATTATTTCTGCGACGGAGCTGCTCGTCACAGCCCCTGCGTCTGCGGGATGCGTGTCTCGTCCCATCGCCCTTACAGTTACACGTGTACTGGTCCCGCGGGCGGTCGCGACATTGGTTCACTCTAACTCCAGTTCTTCCCAGAGCGAGGGAAGGAGAACCCACACATAATCCTTTATCACCGTGTCCGAGGATTTATTCCTCGCCCAAAGAGGATGGAGAAATTTCAAGGGCAATTTGTCTAATTCTTTCCTTGCATATAATTTTTTAAAAAAGGAATTTGCCCTGATGAGGAAAAGTATGTTTTTAGGAGTGATTCTTTAAAGATATTAATCTCTCGTGCATTCCTTGGCCTCTGATAGACTTTAAATAATTGTCCCAATTAAGCTACAAGGTGAGTTTCTAAATCTTTCTTTCTTGAAGCTGCACAGATGATGTTTAAATTATTTGAGTAATTATTTTACCATTGGGTTTCTGTTTTCCACAGTAAAACTATGAAGGCTTTCCTTCAGCTCCCTGCCCCACGTTTTGGGGTGCATGCACATGTCTTCCGTCTGAGCCCTCCAGCCCACGCAGCCGCTCCCAGGACTCCCAGCACGGTTCTCCTGGGGCTCCACAGCCTCTGTGTTAGTGCTCTCACGGGCTGACTGTCCCCAGAAAACCTTTCGGTAAATGGGAGCTGTTGGGGAGAAGCCGAGTGGGGGTGCTATAGTGGGAACGCCCGTGTCCCCCCAAGAATCATATGCTGAAGCCTAACCCAGTGTGACAGCATGAGCAGGTGGGTCTTGGGGGCGAGGAGGTCGTGAAGCTGAATGTCCTTATAAAAGGGACCCCAGGGAGCCCCCAGATGCCCCACGTGAGAATGGGGGGGAAGATGCTGTGAACCGGAAGGCAGGTCCCACCGACGGCGGGTCTGCCCGCGCCAGGGTCCTAGGCCTCGAGCCTCCGGAGCTGTGGGGAATGAACGCTTGTGGTTGACAAGCTTCTGGCTCTGCGGTCTGTTACAGCAGCCCGATCCCCAGACCCATGGATCACAGCGTCTGGGCGAAGCTGGGATAACCATGTACACGCAGGCCTCTGCTGGCTTCCTGCGCCGTGTTCTAGCAGAAGAGACGCCAGGGGACCGTGGTGGTTTCCAGCCAGGACACAGGTTTGTGGGGCACGGAATTAGCCTGTATGTGTGTTTATATACAGTTGCGAATAAAATAACCCACAGATACGAATATTACTTAACCGAGGGGAAGACTTGCACGCACTCCTGAAGCCTTCTGTGAGATGCGGCTAGCAGAAATGTTAGCACGGATGGATGGATGGACGTGCTGCTCACCGCGGCCTGGCTCTCCCTCGGCTCTCCCTCCGTCAGTCAGCTCGAGGCCGTTTGGAGGGGTCGCCCTGGAGCAGTGCGTGTGGGAAGTCGGCAGTGGGGCGCCTGGGGGGCCAGGCCGCGGTGGGGGCAGGGGTGGGTCTGGGAGCACCGCCGGCGATGGGGAATGCGCGGGCGCTCCGGACTGCAGTGACTGGGTGGGTAGGTGTCCTGGCGTGTGTTGTCTCAGAGCTGGGGTGCTCCCCATGTTCTGTGGTGCCTTTGTTCAAGTGCTCATGTCACAGTCACCATGTGGGCGCCCCATCGAGGGGACCTGCTCTAGCTCAGGGCACAGTGTCTGTGCCAGCAACACTCTGGCCTGAATTGGCAGACGGGGAAGCTTTTGAGCTTCTACCCACTTGGGGACATGGATGGCGGGCCCACGGCAGGCAGCCAGTCCGGGTTTAGTCAAACGTGTATTTGCATCAGTAACAAGATATTTTATTGTCTGGTTTTATTCATCTCATTAACGAAGTGCTTTGTAGAGAACCAACGAGTGTCCTGTCCTACATTTTATGAAAGGCCAAAATGATTCTGTCTGAATGTGAGTGGCTGAAAGAATTTTTGGCATAGACTGACTTTAAATGCAACTTAAATAATTGGTTTGGGGTACCTGGGGGGCTCAGTTGGTGAAGTGTCTGCCTTTGGCTCAGGTCACGATCCCAGGATCCTGGGATCGAGTCTGGCATCCGGCTCCTTGCTCAGCAGGGAGCCTGCTTCTCCCTCTGCCTCTGCCCCCACCTCCTGCTTGTGCTTTCTCTTTCTCTCTCTCATGCCAGCGTGTGCACACATGCTCTCAAATCAATATATAAAATCTTTAAAGATGATGTTAAAAAATAATAATAAATATAAAATAAATAAATAAAAAATTGGCTTCATCAGCATGTGCTCTTGGAAATGCACATTTAAGAGATTGAAAGGACAGCCCGCTGTCAGGGAGGAAATATTTGCATGTCACACATCCCGCATGGGCCCCATGTCCAGCATAGGTAAAGTATTCTCGCTCTGTAATAAGAAAAGGGAAAACCAGGCAGAAAACAGACAATGGATCTGAAAGGACATGGGAGGGGAAGATTGGCGCCATGAGCCGTCAGGGAAGCTGGGATGGAGCCGGGGCCAGGACAGCCACGCTCGCCAGGACACAGACCCGCGCTTCCTGTGGCGCCAGCCTCCGTCCGGCACACGTCGCCAGCTTTCTGTGAAGGGCCATGGAGCGCCGTCCCTGTGATCCAGCGTGCCCGTGGTCACCCGAGGGGAGAGGGCCTGGTCCTCTCCACGTGGCCCACGGCACTACGCATTCCTGCCTGGGGACCCCACCTGCGTGCTTCCCACCAGGCAAGCGGTGAATGAGCCCCAGGGCGGACGGACGAACCTTCCTGAAGAAGCCTGGGCCATCATTCCGTGTTCAGCTTCCTCGAAAAGGCCGCATTTTAAGGACAGGAGAGAGATCAGGAGTGGGACTGGGGGCAGGAGCTGACTGCTAAGGGCAGGAGGGAATGTTTCCAGGATGAGAAACCATTTCGTATTTTGATGGTGCGTTTAAGGCTGTCTGTGCTGTCAAAGCTCGTGGCAGGTGCACTAAAAAGATGGGAGTTTTACTGTGCGTTAGTTATACCTCAGTCAGTCGGGGATTTTAAGAAACAGGCCAGGGCAGAGGAAGCAGGCTGCTGCTTTTAGTCTGAAAATGTCAAAAAAGCCCTTGAAACGCCCCATCCCCCTGCATGCTCCGTCTTCGGGACCAGGTTTCTCATCTGCAGTGTTAACCTCAGGAGGACGGGGTAGAGACGGAGGACAGGTGTGGGAAGACCATTTTCTTCATTTTTTCTGTTAATTTCAATGGTATAAAGGAGTAACCGGAGTGAACCGTGAGGGCCGTTGGCTCAGGGCAGAAGGACCGCCGTGGTGGATTCTGCCGGCGGGAGGCCCCCGGGATCAGGACCCAGGAGCGGGCAGCAGGGTCCATGTGCGCGGGACAGCCTGGGGGAAGGCGGCTCGCCCCCCAGAGCTTCAGTTTGGCGTTGGCCACCCTGGCCGCCAGCCCGCGTCCCAGCCCGGGCCCCGAGCAGCAGGGGCCGTTGACTGAAGCGTGACTAATGTTTTCTTCCTGATCTGGGTTAGGCTCCCAGGCCCATAGCATTTCCTCCTCAGGGTGGGTCAGGCTGCCAACCCAGAGAGCCAGTGGGTCAGACTCGAGCTCACAGCCAGCAGTGCACGTGCTGGGGCCCTGCAGGGGGGCCCGGGGGAGTCACCGTGCGCCTGGGGAGGGTCCCACGGGGACCGCCCATGGACGCCCCTCCTGCGGTCAAGCTCTCTTCTAAATCCCCAGGGCTTTGTGGGAATGAGAAGCACCTTTCAGCCGCCCTCCTCCCACGTGCTGAGGTGGAGGTAGGTCAGGAAATTCTGGGTGGCGCAGAGAGATGCCGCCCCAAGCAACCTCACACGGTTTCCGCCAGGGGCTCGCCGGCCTGTAAGCTCTCTCTAAATAGGTTGAGATCCTTGGAAATGCCACACATGCAAGTGACTAAGCCAGAGTTCATCTCCTCTCGTGACCCCCAGGGTGGCGGCTACAACTTAGCGGTTAAGTTGATTTATCCAAGGTCACGCTTGGTGGAGAGACTGGGACCACTGTCCTCAGCGGAGTGGCTGTGCTCAGAGAGCACGACACTGGTGGGCAGAGATCAATCTGCATGGAAATATTTTCCTCAAAGCTGTGCCGCGGTGCCGACAAATCCCACCCCTGAATCCATTAGACTTCTTCAGGATCGTGTCCCTGGAAGGCTCAGCAGCAGAGGCACACTTGTCTCTGGAGGCCGAGCACCTGCAACCAGGATGGGGCTCAGGAGCCCCACTGTCCGAGCCCCCAGGTCTGCACACAGACTCGACTTTGGCTGCTGGGCAAGGACAGATTGAGGGACCATCCTTGAGTACGGGGTGCAGAAGACAGGGGCTTCTAGAGAAGAAGGAAGACGGGACAGGTGTCAGTTTACAAGGTTTGAAGGCTTGGCTTGACTCTGTCCATCTGTCCTCTTCCCACCGCGCTCTGACCTGCTCTTGTACATGGGGAGAGCTCCTCCCGGGTCTGGATCCACCATGCAGCAGTGAGAGGGTGCTCTGTCTGCTCACGGCCGCTGCATTGTCCAGATCTGTCCGGACCACTGTAGGTGCTTACCAGCCGAGCTCTTGGCCGCCGATCTGAGAGGCGCACGGACTCAGGAAGAACATTTGTGCAAAAAGGCGTTACTGGTTTTCAAGCTTCCATCAGTTCTTGGATGCAAGCCTCCTTCTGGTGGAACCAATAAAAAAATGAAAACACACTGCCGGTTGTGTTTTTGAGACTTGATCAAGGACCCTGCAGCCTCCCGAGAGGATGTTCGTTCTCCTCCCGTGTCTCCTGCTCCGTGCCTGGAACACGGGGCCAAGCTTAGGAGGCCGGGCTGCTGTTGGGCTGTGCCGATGTACTCAGGCCACTGGCCCTGGAGCGCAGTGCAGGCCGAGAGAGAGGGTGACACGGGAGGTACAAAAGGGCCGCGCCCCCTTGCTGTGGGGGTCCAGCCCCCCGCCGAGGCTGCGCGCAGCACATGGGCGGTCAGCCAGGCACAGCCTGGTGTCCGGGGGCACGGAGGGCAGCGAGCAGGATGAATCGTGTAAGCCTTCCTAATGCCGTCCTGGTGCTCCTTGCTTTGGGAAAATAAAAATAAATGTTTATGCTGGCAAAATGTAAAATCTACTGTTTCCTTTATTCCATCTTGTGCTTTTAAATAGAACACATTAAGCTCACCAGGGGTGATTGGCTTTGACACGGCGCTGCGTCCCTCCTCGGGAAATGAAAGCAATCTGTCTGACCAGGGCATCGAGGACCAGCGATTTACTACCTCAGCTGTGATTTTAAACGCTCGCCTGCTGCAGGGACTGGAGCTTTCTTTCCATAATTACAGTGGAATCAAAGGCTTGCGCACTCGCACATTGTGCCTCCATGCCCGCCGTTTGTAATAGTCGTGTCTCGGCCTGTGTGTTTTTAATATGTCACCCAAGCAAGGTTGTCGGGATCAATCCCGTCGTTTTTTTTTTCCCCCTTGGTTTTTTCCTTCTGAAATAATATTATCACTTGAAAATTCAAATATTTGCGAAACTGAAAAGTACAAGGAAAACAGCATGAAGCAAAATTAAAATTAAGTCCAACCCAGTTGCCTCTTTGGTCTTTCGCAGAGTCAGGCCTTCCTTCAGACATTGGCCGAGGGGGAGTGTCTGTGAGTGCAGAGCCTCGGTGTCCAGGCTTCTGACGGGAGCTGCCCTCGGTCCTGGGCTGGAGCCCCTGCCCCCCGCCGCCCAGGAGTCAGCCAGTGCGGCTGTCGGCCATGGGCGCAGGACGCAGCTTTGTCATGATCGCCACGCCTGTCCGCCTCTGTGGAGCCACGGTTGTCTTGTAGCCCCAGTGCTGTTCGCCATCCACACCTCTAGGCCTCCACCCAAACACTCGGACTTGGAAAAGGTAGCAATTAGCTAGTGGAGGGAAGTGGCAGAGATTTCTGGGGGCATGAGGAATGCTTTGGGCGCCTGAGGCTAGGGGACTTCCCGCTCCCACGGAGGAGAGCACCAGCGCCCGCTCTCGTGGAAGGATGAGGAGCCCCTCTCCTCTGGTCCAGAAGCCCAGCGGTTTCCCTCCTCGCGGGGAAAGGTGGTCGTCGTGGTGTCCATGCCCAGCGGAGCAGCTGTCGTACCCTCTGAATTACTGGATGCGGAGTCCTGAGAAGACTGGTGGTCCGCTGGGACCATCATCTCCTGATGTCCTCCTCCGTCCTTCCACACTGGACCTCCATCTGGTTGACCGCCCTTGCGAGGCTGGCTGGCCTTCCAGCAGCAGGGCATGCCGATTGCAGACACTGAGGAGCCCGGTCCCTTAGAGCTGGGACAGCAGGCGGGCTTCCCTTGGGTGCTGTCCAGAGGAACAGACGGGGACAAGTGTCTCCTTTAAAACATGTCGCCAACTGCCTTACATGCCCACAGTTATGACATTTCTCCTTTCGGCAACATGCAAGGTTTTTGGGCAATACCTTGTCATGTCCTGACTCACAGCATCTTATGCCCGTGTCTGATTTGAGATTATTTCTTTTTAGTATTATGATCTTAGAGTTTGTTTTAAGGAAGTACAAAGAAATTTGAAAGCCAGAAAACACCCCAAATTTTACTTATGCTATCTGATGGTGATTGCTAAGTTTTAATTTTTAAAAATTTTTATTATTTTTTTAAAAGATTTTATTTATTTGACAGAGAGTGAGGAGGAGCTGGGAGGAGAGGGAGGCGACAGCTCTCTCCTGAGGGGCCTGTTGGCTTTCCCAGTAGCTGGGCTGATGGGTCACACTCGGACCGTTCTACATGTGCCTTTCCAGGTCTGGCTCTTGGAAACCGTCGGCAGAGCTGATGGTGCGCACAGATCGGCATTGCCTCTCTGAAGGCATGGAGCAGAGATCGTTGAAAATGTTCAGGTTAACCTAACAGAACTTTATACTCAGAATGCAAAGCAGCAACAGAAAACCATGACTAATTCAAAATAATGCCAAAGATACATTCCTATAAGTGTTCTCTCACCAACTGCAGGATTCCCACTTCTCCAGGTGTGTGTGTTTCTAGGAGCTTGGTAACAGCCAGGATTTACTCTAAACACATAATTTTAGTCTTTATTTGCTCCACAATACCCAGTTTTAGTAAATTTTAGGATGCCTGGAGTGGATTATGTGTAAATAAAAATCTATGGACTCGATTGCTTGTAAGGACCCCAGAAAAGAGAACCCATAAAGAGAACCGAAAAAGCAGCCCAGGTCCCTACTGCGGAACGATCTGGAAGGAGTGGTATCTCAGCCTCCAAAGCATAACTTTGATTCTGAGAACACTGAGAACAACACACTATCCCACAGAAGATTTCTTCCGACAGTCTGAGCTCTGCAGAAACGTTTTCTTACATCATTACCATCTACCTCCTTGTAAAGCTGCCTGCTTTACAAAACCCCACGGGGCCAGCAGAACCCTATTTCTGGATGTCTTCAATTGCCACAAGAAAGCGACTTGTTCTCATTATATTTTTCCTTTTTGGGGGGTGGGGACAGGGCAAAATAAAGAGGTCATGTTTTCTGGTAGTTTGCATTGCTTCGTTTCTGCAGGCTGGTTTAGCTTCCTTGTAGCTTCTGCTGCAGGAACCATGCTTTCTAGCTGTGTGTGGCTTCCTGATCCTGCGATCTCGTTTCACATCTAAAACTACTGAATGGGATAGCACCACGCATCTCACCATCACAGGCCAATCTTACTGTGCATGGTAGTCCCTGGCAAAGGCCATTTCAACGAAGCAGTAATCTTTGGTTGTGGTCATTGGGAGGACCACAAATCAGGCTTATTTGTACTATAATTCAATACACACTTCATCGTCTTGCCCTCAAAGAAAACCATTCAGCCTAAGAGTTCAACCAACACATAAACATCTATTGAATGTCAGATAATGAGATCACAGAGATGAACAAGATAGAGTATCCAGACTTGAGATAATTTTCTTTTGAGAAAATGGATCAAAGTGATCATTCCAGAACACCGTGATAAGTGCAATGGTGGAAGGAGGCACGGCCCAGTGCGGGTGGGCAAGGAGCTGGCTGCAGCCAACACATCTTCATGGGAATCCTTCCTGAAGGGTTAGTTGGAATTCCCAACACTGGGGATGAGGCCCCTCCAGATGGAGGGAGTTGGGTGAGCCTAGTGTGAGGTGTTGGGCCACGTGGCACGGTGGCGTGTCGATGAGGGACAAGAAGGCCTATGTGGGTGGGTATGTGGGAGCGGGCCCCAGATCAGGGACTTGGATCAGATTGGAAGAGAGATCGGGGGAGATGGAACAGAACAGAAACATGACTCCAACAGCCTCCTGATCTAATAGTCTAAAGTCATTTGAAAGGGAGATTAGTTCAGCACATCTCCTGAGCAAATCTTGGCAATCAATTTTCTTATAAATATTCCTAAATGATCTATGGGATAATCTTTCCTAGAATTTTTCCTCTGATTGATACTCTGCTTAGTGAGCTTTGGTTTTTAGAATACACGCCAACCTTCCTGAAACCAGGAAATATTTGCTTTGTCGGAGTACCGAGGGGACTTGTCCATTCCTGGGGTCTCCTCCCCAGGAGAGCCTCATACGCAGAAGGAAAGCCCGGTCTGAAATTTTGTACTTGGAGTTCTGTTACTTAAGGGACAAGGAAACCAGTGTGGCTGAAGTTGGGAAAGAGAGGATGAGGCACAAGGGACATGGGGTGGACTGGGAGGGGCCTTCCCAGCGCAGAGAGCCTTTGCCTTCTCCGGAGGGTGACAGGACCCCCGAGGGCAAACCACCGCGCGCCCAGGGACAGGGCTGGCGGTGCAGCCGGGATGGAGAATGTCGTGCTGAGCCCTGAGTGCTGTGAGCGGTGCCGGAGGTGTGCCTCAGAGTGGGGCTCAGTCCCCTTCCGTCGGGCCCCAGCTGCACGGCGGATCAGCTTGCTCCGTGCGGACGACTCCGCCCCCAGCCCCACAGGTCTGCTTGGAGGGTCAAGGGAGTTGGACTCTGCAGACCAGCAGCTGTGGTGGCCTGAGTCCCTAACGGAGGTGGCAGGCTGATGGCAGCCCTGGAGGGTGGGGAAGCAGGCGTGTCCAAGGTCCAGGGTGACTCCCAGGCTCTGGGCAAAGTGGAGGATGGGGTGCTGGGGACCGGGCATGAGCTCTGGGAAGAGCAGTTCTGGGAAGCACATCCGTGTGGGGGGCTTGGGAGCAGGGCGCATGCGCCATCTGAGCGGGGGGCTGCAGAGAATTTCTGTGCAGGCGTTAGTGGCAGGGCCTTGCCAGACCTGTGAGAATTGGCGGTGCAGGGCGGGGAGCAAGGGGGGAAAGGTGGCCCGCAGAGGGAGGGGTTCTGAGGCGATGGGGAGACAGAGCAGGTGTGTGTAGGGGATGGAGGAGTAGAGAGACGGGGGAATCGGGCCTCTGCGCCCCTCCCTGTGGCCGGGCCGCCCTCTTCACCCCACCACGGGGGGAGAGTCAGTGAAGCGCTTCAGCGGGGGTGGTTGGATGTGGGTGTCACTCTGTCTGCAGCGTTAGCGTTGTCTGTGCAAGGGGAGATGCGGGCGGAGAGCAGCAGCTGTGGGCGAGGAGGGAGACGTACTAAGGAAATAGGACTTGGTGGGGCTCGGGGGCCAGGGAGGGCTGGGACTGGATGGTTTGCTGGGTTCTGGTGGTATTCACCAGGACCAGAAGCTCAAGAACAGAAGCAAAGTTTGGCGTGGGGAAGACGGGAGCTCAGTTGCAGAGGCTCAGTTGCAGAGGCTGGAGGTGCCCGTGGTCCCAGGAGGAACCGTGGAGCAGGTGGCGGGGTAATTTCTGGGAGTTGGAGGAGCATGGAGGGTGGGAGACACAGCCTCTCATGGCGGAACCCCAGTGCTGAGTCCCACGAACGCCGGCTCTTCCGTCAGCGCTTTGTCATGCCTCTGTGTTCAAGCCTGAAGCTCACTTTCTTCGTCTGTGTGGGCATCTCACTGCGTCTGTCCGTCTCTCCTGCCAAGGAAGAGAGTCCTTCTCCGCCAATGCGGTGCTGCTGGCTCTGGGCCACTGAGCATCACTGTGCCAGCTCTAGGGAACGCGGCCAGGTGGCGGGGCGCCTGCCCTCTGGGGGGCGCTAACTGCCCAGATCCTGCAATCCGGCATCGTCCCATGATGCAGGCGCGTGTGCGCAATGGCAGGGGGCACGGGTGGCCAGCCCCCCCAGGAGTCAGGGCGGTCTACGGGGATGGAAGGGCAAACATTCTCCTTGGGGGAGTGTTGGGGGGAGGGGAGAAGAGGGTAGAACCACTAATGTGGGTGGCACATCCCCAGGGCGCCGGTGTGGCAGGAGATGTGGCTGGCAAACACGACCAACACGCCGATGGGACATGGTCCACAGACGGGTCCAGCCACACGGAGGTGTCTAGTGCGTGCTTTCCCAAGTTCACCTGAGAAGCCTTCTTCCCGGGGTTTCCTGACTCATCTTCTTACATATTTACCTAAGATACTATGATGGGAGGCACTAGACTTTTGTTCCCATCTCCTACTTTTTGTCCCCAGACTACCAGTTGTGTATTTCCAGGCCTCAACTGCTTTATCCGTGGGAAGGGAGAGTAGTATTTTCCCTGTGTCGCTGTCGGGATTTGGGGTGCACTGCACAGGCTGGGGTGTCTGCACCGATCCCTTGGAATTGCCCCACAGCCTGGGATATTCAAACAGGAGGAGACACAGATCAAAAACAGAAAAAAAAAAAAGAGCTCAGTGCCTTGTTTTCTTCATCTGGTTCATATATAAATATATTTATATATTTTAAGTTCCACTTGTGTGAAAGAGATCTTACTACCTTATTATGAGAATTCTGTGAACGTTTTATGCTCGACGGCTATTTTGCATAAATTTGGAACTGAAGTTGTGTGAGACAGAGCTGACCGAGGGAAGGAAAATGTGTAATTAGCTCACGTTTTGAGTTTGTGTTTTATCTCAAGATGGGAAAGCCACCTGGAGAGAGTGCATGACTTCTCCAGGCGAGACAGAATGCTGTGTGTTCACTCCGAAACACAAATTTTTGTTTCTCCTCAAATCTAGGTGAAAAATCATTGTCTTGGAGGCAGTTAAACATGACTGAGAAAATTCTCAGCTGCTTTGAAAACAGTGAAAACACTTTGCATCTCCAACAAAAGAGCCGCCTTTTGAACGTGGGAAACTGTCACTACATGATTAAAGAGGAGCGTCTTCGAAAGTAAGGCACCGTCTGGAAGGAGAGAGGGGGCCAGAGACCCCCACGGAAGGCTCGCTCTGGGCAGGGGAGGAGGCAGGGGCCTGTGCTCGGTGGCCTCAGGACCACGCAGGCCTGTGCGGGGGGTGGTGAGTGCTGGAGGAGGAGGAGCTGGGGTTCCAGGACAGGGAGCTGGCAGAGGACGGAGGCCCCCGGCCCCAGGCCACCCCTCTGCTGGGCTGTCCGCGCGTCCCCCGAGGACACCTCCCGGAAAGAGCCGCAGCCCTGCTGGCCGCCACGGGCAGGGGGCGCGGTATGCCTGGGCCTGGGGCCGTTCACAGGGTCCTGCGTCGTGGACGCCTCATAAAACTTGCTGCGCTCACGTGCAGGATGGATCAACACCACTGCAGCGGCCTGAGCCGTCTGCCTGACAGCCCTGGAGACTGAGGCTGCCTGAGCGCGCCTGGCGCCCGGTTATGGCCCTGCTTCCATGGAAACGCGCAAGATTGGGGGAGACAAGGTATGGGTTTTAAAGACAGCCTTCTTTTTATAACTTCCCCTCCTTATCCTCTTCCATCTGACCACCGTTCCCATGGCAACTGGATCAGAAAGGCCACCAGCTCCAGAACTCTCATGTGCATGGTGGGTCTGGCGCGTGGGGACTACCTGCCACCTGGGAGGCGAGGGCGCCTCTCCTCCCGTCCTCCCCGGGGCCGGCTGGATGGAAACCCCCGGAAGGCTCCTGGACGCCACGGCCCTGTGTGAACGGCTCTCCACGTGCCGTGTCCAGTTGGGACCCGTGAGTGCAGGACGCATTACATTCACGAGCGGCAGATGACTTATAGCCGCGGTCATTTCCCTCCCTCACAATCAGAGATTCAGGTCTCGGGCTGCCCAGGGCTGAGGACCCAGAGTCCGGGGGCCGGTCCTGCTCATGCTGCCCAGAGTGCTTCCCCCGGGCTCTGGCCGCGGCTGCAAGCTCCCAGAGCTGCCCCTTGAGAGCACACGGCCCCTCGGGACAGGTGGATGGGGACAGCCGCACCTTGTGGTCCCCGGCGTTTTCGTCGGATCCACGGGGCTAATCGTCCTTATTTGGAAGGGCTGATACGCTGAGCACGTGTACGGTGCCTGGTGATGGCAACAAGTAGCAAAGAAATGCAAGGGGTTCTAGTCTTTTCAATAAAAGCATCACCTATGCATCTCTTCCCGGACGACAGGTACGCGGTTCGCTCTTTGGGGAACACCTGTGCCGCCACACCCTGTGGGTCTAGTTACGGTCTAGAGCTGCATGACTCACATGCGCTAGATTTACCCCCAACTGAGGGTTTCTATGGGCTACAAAGCTCTTTGGGAATCTGAAGACAGGCGTGGACCTTCTCCCCAGAGCACACGCACCGTGTTTGTGGCTGCGTCCTTCATCCACTAGAAGGAGCTCCCTGCTCCCAAGCCTGGCTCGGGGAAGTTCAGTGGCCCGTGTAGCCCATCAGCAGGCCCAAGGAACCCCTGCTGCCGTGTGTCTGTGTTCAGTTTCTCTGTCCGCTGAGTGAAGGGCCTCCACTCAACCAACTTCTGGCAAGCCGTCACGGAGCCGGGGAATAAAGGCCTGGGGGTCGCAAGGATGAAGTGGACGCCAGCACCAACCAATTGGGTCTAGGCTCCAGTCAGGTGTAACCCTGCAGACCCCTTCCTGCCCTGGAATACTGTGCAGACACTCTGAGACACATCAGCAGAGCAGTTGGAGTCAGGAAGGGACCCCATGACCTTCACACTGAGATGCCGCTCCCTTTTCCTGCCCTGGCTTTCGACACAGAGTCTAAAGGTGTCCATGGCCAAATGTAAGTGGGATTCCAAGACTCTCCGCAGTGGCTATTCCTCGCCTTCTTACTATCCCCGTTGAAGCAACTCAGTGCCTTGAAACAGCTGCTAAATGTGCGGGCTGCAAATGCCCTCTCTGTGCATGGCCGTGCTTGTTGGGAAGACCCCAATGCCACAGTATCACGAGCATGGCTGCCCATGGGGAGTTTCAAGCCCATGCTGTTGGCTCTCAGACATGTGCATCCTCCCCGGGACCCTTCAAGGAGCAGAGGGCTGCACGCAGTTGAGTCCCAGGCCAAGGGACCCATCGGCCACCATGACCGTTCCCGAGGGGCAGGCCAGCGGCGGGAGGTTAGTGAGTGTGGCAGGGGGTACAGAACCTGATTCTTATGGCAGGATCAGGCAGGAGGGTGGGACTCCATTCAGAGGGAGTGGGGTCAGATTTTGGGGTACAGAGAGCAACTGAGGGAGGCTGCCTGCCACGTGGACCCAGGTGGGTTTGGGGAGAAAGAAATCCTGACGTTTGACCGTCTGCAGGAATCTCCTCCGTGGTGGCTCCCCGGGACCCAGGGGGCAAACAGGGGTGACTTTCCCCTCAGATGGCGGTCCTCATCCATGGTCAGGCCTGGTTTGCTTTGGCTCAGGGCCCGGTGCTCAGACTCAGAGGCGAAGAGCCAGGAAGGGCAGGGCCGGGGGAGTCCCACAGCCTGGACTGGGACAGAAACCCTCCCCCGGAGCGGGCACGCTGCACAGCAGCTGGAGTGAACGTGGTGTTCAGGTCATGTCTGCCCACCGCTGGGCCTCTGAGCCTGGACCAGTGACCACAGCCTCCAGCCCGAGCTGTACGTGATGGCATAAGAAGGTCCGCCCTCCTCTGTCTTTGTCTGGGAAGGGGACGATGGATGATGTGCACACATCTGGCACCCAGTGCACGTGGCTATTTAGCAGACGGAATTTATATGTGCTCTTCCTGCACCTGCCCCTTGGACCCAGGTGCCTGTGTTGCCCCATAGCCCGGAGCCGTTCACAGGCCTGCCTGTGACCCGAAACCCTACCCTGAAGGCCTCTGCATGGCTCGGGTGCGGCAGTCCTACTTCCTGGGCCCACTTTGTACGGCTGAGAACAGGGGCACCCAGAGCCTGCTACTAACAGATCGCTCCCTGTGGGCCTGTAACAGGTGACCTTCTGGAACTGTACGCCCCTTAAAAGAGAATATCCAGAAACGACGCTGCCTTCACCCAATGACGAAGTGTCTAACACGGACCCAGAATCTCTCGTGGCTGCAGACACACACTCCGGGGCTGACCTGCCGGGGTTCAAATCCTGGCTCTGCTCCTAACGGCTTTGGACTTGCTTCACATCTGCCAGTCTTACTTTCCTCTTCCCACTTAAGTACAAAGATGTGACATCCACTTAATGCCGCAGAGTGGTACCTAAACATGGTTAAGTGTTAAGTTTTATGTTACGTATTTTTTACTGCAATAGAAGAGCCGCAGAGATAAAAAATTAAACACATGTGCACTCACAGACCTGGTGTAATACTCTTGTTACACACATCGAAGTTTTCCCACGAGGACTGTCCTCCCTGTCGGTACCACCCCTGGGAAAACTCACGCGTGAGCCTCCCCAGCCCGTGTCCTGGCTCCTTTAGAGGCCCCGCTGTCCTTCTCTCCTCGTGACAGCGAGTTCACAAAACGGCGATGCCAACAAATTCCTTTTATACTCCAACTACAGGGAAGCTCTGAGCGAAATCTGTAGCTGACCTTGCAAACTGCATTTCTAGGTGTTCCAACTTACAATCAAACCCACCTTTCTTTTTCATCCTGTTTCTTGATGTGATTGTAATGTGTTTCTTTTTCTATTCCCTTTTTTTTTCCATTGTAAGCATTCTAACAACTAACTTTAATATTCTCGGACGTGGTAATTGTGATGAGACACATCTTTGAACCTATAGTAAACCCTCTCATTTCTCTCTTATTCTCTTTATTTCTAAAAATCTTACAGGATTTAGATTATAGATTCAAATCATGCTAAGAGCAAAAGCCAAGCAAAATAATAAATTTCTAAATGGCATATTCCAACACTCCTTTCTGCTTCAAATCATGTAGTTCTTTTGTTCATTATCTTTCTAGACATTTTCCACTCTAGGTCTTTGGGGTCTAGAGAACCCTATTACTGAAACTCCAGGATCCTAACATTATAAGTTATAATAATTTTAATGGTAAAATATAATAACGGTGACTCTCCTTTTGGCAGTAATTCCAAGAAAACTTTATAGTCATTTTGTGCTAGTTACACGAATATTTACAGAAAAAAATACTAAGTTCTCCAGTGAGCAAGTCATTTCCAGCAGCATTTTGCTTGAGAAGAAACAAAGGTCCATCTGGAAAACTCAGAGATGCTCCAGTCTTCCCATCACGAGATACCATCGTTCTGAGGGCTCAGTGGTGGTTGTTACCCAAGATGGCTTACTTGGTGCCAACGCAATTCTTAAAAACAACCCATCTTCAAACCATAAGAGACTCCTAATCTCACAAAACAAACTGAGGGTTACTGGGGGGTGGGAGGGTAGGGATAGGGTGGATGGGTGATGGACATTGGGGAGGGTTTGTGCTATGGTGAGTGCAGTGAAAGGTGTAAGCCTGATGATTCACGGACCTGTACCCCTGGGGCAAATAATAAAAAAAAAATTAAAACAAACAAACAAACAAAAAACCCGTTTTCTTCCATCCCCAATGTGGAGGAACTATGCAAACTATGCAAAGGCAGAGCAAATGGCAAGAGAGGCAAAACCAAACAGGAGTTGGCCAAGTCTCGTGACGTCCCTTTCACTTGTTGGTGATGCTTGATGTCAGCGGTCAGCTTTCTTTCCCTGAGACACGGCAGCCCTGAGGTGTGTAAAAAGGTGGTAAGTACAGGAAGGACTGTCATTTACGGACCCCAGCCAGAGCTGAGCTGCCTGACCCGGTTCTGCTTTCGGGGTATCTACGAGCAGGCGGTGTCGCAACGTCGTCCCCCCCAGCCTCAGGCAGGACACGGAAGTGACCTAAGCGAAAGCATCCCTTCTTATTCCACCGGCGTCAGGATTTTTCTTTCACTGAATGAAAGTTGGCCTCTCATTGATTAGCGACGCAGACGCACATCAAAGCTCCTCTTGGATCTGTCTTTCCCCATTTTGCCTTCCCAGCTCCACAGCCAATATTTCTTGTTTAACAAATTGTCCTTGATGTGACGTGTTCACAAGCAGCCCATCAGCACCGCTGAAACACAATTTCCTGCGCGCTCAGTCACATTAATCCCTGGGAGTTTCCCAGGACAATGCTATCTCTCACTGGCAGGCTTTATTTCTCTCATTTGGCTGCAAAGGGAACAAATCCTGGAAAACTGCTTTGAAAAGTGACAACACACGCAAGTCAGGGCTGAAATTCTTGGTGTGCACAATTTTCTTTAAACACGTTTTCACAATGAGCCACTTGTAAAACTCTCACATGTGAGAGAAATTCAGAATCACGAGAGTCACTGTGTAGACCCCTCCACAGAGCTGCCTCGCGCCCTGGGCGCTGCGTGCCCTGTCCCCCTGCCGCGCTCCGCTCCGCCCCGCGACAGCTCCATGAATGCCACCCTGCGCTTCAGGGGTAGGAAGCAAGCTGTGTGGTTTGGAAATTGCCCTGGGTGTCAAAACAGTGGGTTCTCCTGGCTGCTCATTTGGTGAGGACATAGAGACCCGCCTTTCCATGTAGGTCGGCGGCTAGGTAGCTAGGTAGCTGTGCACGCAGGCAGATATGTGCACGCATGTGTGTATACGCACACATGTAGGCATGTACCAAAGGAGGTATGTAGGTCCGCGTGTATACGCAGCTACGCAGGCATGTACGTAAATACGTATGAAGGTAAGTATATAGGTAGACATGTAAATAGGTTCTGGCCTCACTGTGAGGATGAGGAAGAACGCCCTGTACCCTTGCTGTGACATATGCCTGAGGCAGTGTTGAACTCCATCTCACGGTGGAGACCAGGCCCTCCCCCAGCTGCTGGATGTTGGGATGAAGGCAGCAATGTGTCCTTTGTTCCCCCAAGTGCCTCGCCTACATGCATTTACTGAGACACCATGTGTGTGGGAACAGGAACCTACTTGAATTCAGGCTTCCAAAGTGATACCAAAGGAGGACACATCGGCCTGGCTGTCGTGCTCAAGTGTCACCAGATGAGAAATAAAATATATGACTGTCCCTCCCTCTTTTGGCTGCATCATCAGATTTCAGCAGTTGAATGTCTGAGAAGGCCGGGCAGGGGATGAAAATCTATGTCAGTTAGTGGAATCTGGGCCATCTCAGGCCTTACTGAAGGGAGGGAAGGCACAATTCCTAGAGGTGTCACGTCAGCTGAACTTTGTCACTGGGCCAGTCATCCCCAGCTCTAGTTGTAAGCCGTGCAGGAGAAACAGCCGTGTGTNGTGTGTGTGTGTGTGTGTGTGTGTGTGTGTGTGTGTGGGAGAGAGAGAGAGAGAGAGAGAGAGAGAGAGAGAGAGAGAGAGAAGCACCAATATACGCCCATTTGAAGCTTTCTAGATGGCAACCATGACAGAGAACTTATCTGCTGGCTGGGATGTGAGAAGTGATTATTATCCCTCATTTCCAAAGCACGAATATTCCACAGAGGATGGAAACTCTAGGCGGGCAGCTGAGTATATCATCTGCTGAACTGAACAACAGAGACAAAGAGGCTGCAGACTTGAGGTCAGGAGGGAGCGGTGTCTGCAGAGCCCGGTCAGCATAGCGGGGGTCAGATCTGTAGGCAGATGTGCTGAGACCGTAACCAGTCAGCTCCACTCTCTTTCTTGGCCTGTGTGTTGCTATCTTGTTTTGAGACATATGGTCACACAGAAGTCCTACTGACCCCGAGAAGAAGCGCAAGGGCAGAAGTAATGACACATGGCCCCTGCATTGGGGACAACGGGACTTAGTGAGGACAGGCCGGGATACACCTGTTACTCCCTGGGAAGGTGGCCCAGGACAGGTAGATATTTCAAGCCGAACCAGAAATCTGGATTTGCGTGTGAGGTTCTCAAATTTAGAATGCCGAGAAAAAAGCTAAGACCGTTGGAAGTTAGATACGCACAAGTGTATGTGTTGGCTTTGGGTTAGGAAGAGAGAAAAGTGAACTTTTTCACTTTCTCACCAGTATAGGCCTTGCCCGGTGTCTGGGGCCCTGCGTCCCTGCCGTGTGTCTGGGTGGCTGCCGATGCCCCTCGGTGGGGGGTGGGGTATCTGAGCCCCAGAGCCCCAGGCAGCAGCCTGGCTGGGTTCCAACAAAGCAGACAGACAAAAGCCAGCTAAATAAACATTCCCCACACAGCCCCCTAAGAGGACTTGTCTGGTGAGCTCAGGGCAGGCTGGTGCAAATGTGCGGGAGCAGGGAGAGAGTGGGGCTCAGGGGCTGGAGTGTGCTGTGGGAAGGGGACACAGGAGCACGGGCTGGTCCACGGCCAGCTCAGATCAACACAGCCCATCACCAGGGAGGGCAAGGGTCACAGCATGGCAGCGGGACATCTGCCTCCCCCACAAGACGCAGCTGGACTTAAGAAAAAGAACAAAAGGGTGCATGTGATCCCCGACAGGCACGGCTTCAGAAAAATGTTCTAAGGACAAAATGTGCAAAGAGGTGTTTGCTGTTCTGTTCGTGGTTTCAGGCTGGTGTTAACTAAGTACAGACTCACTTCTGCACAGAATCGAGGGACCAGAAGCACAAAAGGTGTATGTGGGCTCGGCAGCCCCTCTGAGCTCAACGGAGTTGCCCCAGGTCTGAGCCAGGACTTGCCCTGATTCCACACAGGGGCAAGGAAGAAGCAGATGGGAGGGAATTAATGGAATGTAGAGCAGATTGGAGTCTTTCTGTTGTACTAATCTGAGTACGAGTGTATCAAGACCTTATTTTTCAAACACTGCAGAAATTACAAGAACAGATCATTATTTTTGTTTCTTGACATCCTTTACGAAAGCATTCAATATAAAGTATCATTCTACAATTTTATATTTATACAGACTCCCTTAAGCACTTGGCTATCCCATAATGTCCAAGATATTATACACTTTTAAAACAAGTACTTTCTTTTAAAAGATGCAGACGTTTTCCCAGATTTGGTGAAAAACGAACGTATAAAATTCCTGCAGTTGGCACTGGCTTTTTAATCACATTCAAAAATGATCTGCAGCAGAATGAAAATGGTGATATTTGTTCACACCCTGTGTGTGGGTCTGAGCAGCCAGTGATCTGTGTCTGGGCCGCTGTTGCGTGATGTACTGCGGATTGTGTGATTTGCTGAGCGCCGAAATCTTAATTAGATCCTCTCCTAAAGGGTGCCCATCAGGGAGCTCATTACCAAATTGGTGAGAAAACTGACGGATGCCCGCATACCACCCGTGGAACCGTGGGCCCCCACTGACCACGCGTTCTCTGTAGATGGCGCTGCCAAGGATGCCAAGGTCCCCCCGTCGGCGGGACTCCCAGCTGTCCGTGAGCCACAGCCCCCCCAGGACATGCTCAGAGGGGCCCATGTCTGCCTGCATTGGGGTCTGTCTGTGGGTCCACGACCCCTAGGGGGTCCCGACGTGAGCAGCTGTCCCCAGACTGCTGCCTCTCCTAAGGGGGGTACATTTATCTGCTTCCCCGCCGCAGGACACCCTGGGGTGAGTCTGGGGCTCTGGCAGGCTGGTGTTTTAGGAAATGCTTCCCTCTCAGTCAGCAAAGCAGGCCGAGCCAGGGGCATGCTGTGGTCAGCTCCCATGAAGTTTGCACTCCCCGGTGAGGAGAACGGGGGCTTCCTCTGCCAGCTTGCTGACCCACTGCTCGGCTTTTGCTCAGAGCCCTGGCGACAGGCCGGGTGGCATGACCAGGCGGCGTGACCAGGCGGCTTGTGCCAGCTGGCTTTTCTTCTTCCAGATTCTTGTGGCCATGCAATGGGCCGCGGCCAAACGTCCCCCCATCTACTCCTCCCTTTGCCAGTATCGTCCTCTGGTATTTTAACCCTGAGACATTTGACCAGTTTGCCATTTACTTGTGGGAACCCCAGGATCGTCTGACCTCGTGTCCTTGGATGGGAAATGACCAGGTGCTTCTGGAAGCTTCTGTGTGGCAGGGCCCTCAACCCGGCTCTACCATCTGGTGGCACTGGTACATTCACACGCCTGCCACGTTTCTCCGTGCCCTCTGACGTAGGCTTTTCCTGACCCTGGAAAAGTGGTCACAGTGGAGACACTGCCCCTTCTAGCAGCAGGAGAGGAGTAGGGGCGCGCATCTACCTGCTTGGGGTGTTTCTCTACCACGAGGAAAAGTGAAGACGGGAGCTGTTCCTGGTTAGTAATCCTCAGGTAAAAACCAACTTTCAACCTGACCAGTCATTCAGTGAGACGAATTCTGAGCTTCCCAAACAGCATTTTTTCCAACCCAGAATAAAACTCAGGAAGGCGAGACCCCGACCTGGCACCAGCCTGGAGGAGGCGCCCACCGGGGGGGCCGGCAGGTCAGGGTGGAGGCTGTGGGCGAGTGGCTGCTGTTCTTTCTGTCCTGTCTTCTCTTTCTTGTCACCTCGCTTGTCATTCTGCCTGAGAAGTGACAGGGCCAATTTGTGAATAGCCCCAACCCAAGGGCACCGTCCTCCTGGGGAACGCCGGCCGCCACTGGTCTCCTCACCCATCTGTCTCCTCGTGAATGTGTACAACCCTCCCTGGGACAGTGAGCTTATTTAGGATCATATTTCAGGAAAAAGGAAAGGAAGGAAAATCAGAGCCACAGGACCGTTTCTGAGCTCTGCCTCTGCCATTCAGCCAAGGGATCGTTTCCCTGAGCCCAGCGTTCTGTGTTATGTAGGGGAGAATACATCCCTTGCACGTCTAGCTGGTTGTTGTAAAAATCAAAGGAGCTAAGGCGTGAGGGAGCTGGCTTTAATTTGTAGGATGCTACAAAGTGAGCGTATCTCTGCGTATGGCCAGTAACCTAAACTGCTTGCCGTTTGTAGTGGCGGGAGTTTATTTTGTGATGGAAGCATCGTTCATCTATTCTGCATTTATTGGGTCCCTGCTTCTGGGTCAAGGGAACTGGGCAGAGAAGGGGACAGAAGAGGTTCTTATCGTCATGGGGCTGACCTTTTAGTGGCATGAGACACAGAGTGAAATGATGAATAAGTGAGCAGACCCAGCAAGTGTAGCAAGTGCTGTGCACGCGGGGGCCACAGGGGGTGGTCAGCGGGGTCCCACAGTGAGAACGAGTGAGGACGCACCTCGTCCAGCATGGGGGCTGCGGGAGCCCCTGGGAAGGTCTGTGGGAGCCTGACCCCCGGGGTGCGTAGGAATGAAGGAGACAGGGTCATGGCACATGTCATGCACGAAGGTGAGTGAGGTCACAGGGGCTTCGGAGGGAGAGCGCCTATGGGGAGGAGGCAGAAACTGTGCTGATGGCAAGACCCCAGAAGCTGGGGAGGCAGGATGGGTCCTCCCGTGGGGGCTGTGGAAGGAGCGTAGACCTACCCACACCTTGATTTTGGACCGCTGGGCTCCAGAGTGGGGGAGGGCAAACGTCTGTTGTTCTGTGCCCTGGGAGACGGCCCCGCAGCAAGGAAGGACGTAGACCAGGGAAGCGGGTCAGTCTGTGAATCGGGGAGAACTGTTCCAGCCACTGGTAGTGTCCCCAAGCTCGGCGTGTCCTTCTAGCAGAGGGGCAGGGAAGGTGGGGGTCCCTGTGAGGGTCGGAAGGGAGCCAGGACTTTGCAGGAAGAGAGGAGGTGTTTGGGCTCCTTGCTGAGGGCCCCGGAGAGGGGAGCACGTGAGCTCAGAGTGCAGCCCACACTCAGTGCTCCCATGCCACAGGATGATTCTGACAGGCCATCAGCGCATTTTCACGGGGACGCGATGGGAGATTTTCTGTTTCTGTTCAGTAGACTTAAAAATGCATCATCAGAACATCTAACATGCAACAGTGACTGCCTTCTGCACAGTTTTGCAAAGTAAGTAATAAAACTTCCTCCACACTCAAAAAAGTCAACATTCAAATTTTTGGCTACACAGTATCCATCATTTTTATTTTTGCATTTGATGATATATTTGTGCTATTTATGTGATCTTAGGTGGTGCAGGTTAGAGAAAAACATAAAATTCCTTATTTTTTTACTACTTCATGGGTGGCCAGTTTATTTATTGTTTTTTTTTTCCTTTGGGTGTATTTTTGTATTTCGTCCACATATTCTAGTTTGAGATCATGATGGAGTTGGGTCAGAGTACTGGACATGGAGGGTGCCGAGGAGGGACTGAGGCCAGAGTGGTCTGTGTCTCTGGAAGGCCCGAGAAGGAGCTACGTGAGAAGTAAATGAACCATATACACCCTTGCTGATGCTTCCTGGTGATCTGCTTGGGGTCCTCCCTGTGGCCTGTTGAGACCCATTTATTCAGTAATTAATTGGCTGATTCTTTCACTTATCAAGTATTTATTAAGCCTGAGTGCTGGGAGAACGACATTGAGATGTGCCCTGCCCTTGGTTTGCACTTTACTCCACTTACTTGGTCCCCGTGATCAGACCTCAGATGCTTGACAGAATGAGCATATTTTTAGACAGTATCCATGTCTCCTTCTGAACGTCGGCTTTGGGTCTGAGGTTAATCACCTAGCTTTGATTGAAATAGCATCCTGTTTGGATTTTGCGTCTTGTTTATTGTTAAATATGGGCATATTTGCGTAGGTGGTGAATGGAAATACTGCACTTGTTAGGGGACCTCTGTCTGATTCCTGAAGCCACAATAATAACATGGCCAGCTATGAATGCCAAGTGTGAAAATAACCCTTTGTTCTGATTTTTTAAATCTATGGACTACAACAGCCCTCGTGGGGACAGTAACCCACACAGTAGATTAAAAGCCTGTTAAATGTTATTTTCAGCTTGGCAGAGCACCAACTGCTGGGGTGCCTCAGTCCCACCTCTTTTGAAATATGGCAAACGTGCCGCAGCCAGTTGACAAGACTGGTGTGCCATTTTAGAGAGACCATGTAACTGTACAGACACATGGAGTTCAGTTCACTCTCTAATTCCTAAATATAAGATGCAGGCTGAGCCAAGGGGTGAGCCAGGGGCTTTGACCTCCCAAATGCCCACCATGTGCCCCAAATCACCCTAAATAAATGTATGATCTAGTAAAAAGCATACCATACTACCTCCTGCTGAACTACAAACCTCTCCTATACTGAAATTCTTGAGTTACCACTGGTGAAAATCGCAGAAGCTTTCACTGGCTTAGTAGTTTTCTGGGCTTCCTCGTTTTTGTTGTTGAAAATTCTCAACCAAAGCACAGGCACAACTTGTATTTTTCTGTGTACGAAGCCTTGGGTTATCCACTAATCTTAAATAGTTTGATTCTGGTTAAAAGAGTTTTTAGACCACAGTTCTCACATGATATGGAGGATTTGAAGACTGCTTTTCAGCACAAGTAGTAGAAATTGGCAATCTGAGTTGCATTAAGTCTTGCTACGAAATCAGTCTTGCAAGAATATATTCCCTCAGTTACAGCCTGTGGCTCTGAGAGCATCACCAGTAAAAAGCAACCAGTTGGAGATCCACGCTAGAAGAAATATCCAAGTTGTATGTCAAATATGTAAAATTCATACCAAGAAGTTCACCTTTACATTTATTTATGAAATCCCTCAGAGAATTTCTACCTTGCTAAGGACAAAAGGAGAGCTCATAATTTCTGAATTCACTGAAAAGAGTCCCAGAGGTTATGCTGCCAAGTGAAAATAAATCCAATCCAGTGGCGCTACACAATGGATTTAAACATGTACGCCTAGACCGATAAAGAGAATTCCAGCCCCAATCTATGTTTGGGCAGATCATAGTCTTATAAAAGATTTGGAGGAGTCTTTAGGCATTAAAATGTGTGAGCTTTAGAAATATATCATGTCACTGATTAAAAGTAAAGACTACAACTTTGTCATGCTGTATGATCTGAAGAAAAGTACATACCTTTCTGGTCATCATGGTACTCACAGTCATCACCCTCACCATCATCACCATCACCACCATCATCACTATCACCATCATCATCACCATTATCATCATCATTACCATAATCATCACCATCACCACCATCACTATCATTACCGTCATCATCACCATCTCCACCATTACTATCATTATCATCATCACCACCATCATCATCATCACCATCACATCACTATCATCACCATCACCACCACCATTACAATCATCATCATCACCACCAATACCATCATCACCCCATCATCGCCATCACCAGCATCACCATCATCATCACCATCACCACCACCATCACCATCCTCCTCATCATCACCAGATCACTATCATCACCATCACCACCACCACTACCATTGTCATCATCACCACCACCACCACCATCACCCTATCATCACCATTACCATTGCCACCATCACCACCATCACCATATCACCATCATCATCACCGTATCACCATCATCATCACCATCATCATTACCATCATTGTCATGTCACCATCATGGTCATCACCATCACCATCATCATTATCATCACCATCATCACCACCACCATCATCATCATCACCATCATCATCGTCATTGTTACCGTCACCATCACTATCACCATCATCATCAATGTCACTACCATCAGCTGCAACATCGTCAATATCATGTAAGTTAATTTCTATTTATGGAGGACAGTAAATGCTGGGCTATGAGGAATGGATAGGGCACATAATTGTGTATTTTGGCTTGTTTAGCTGAGATGTGAAGTAGAAACAAATATTAAGGAGTTTTAGAATAGCTACTTATGACACCATGACCCTGTGGCAAAGACTTGGAGAACAGACTCAGAGAACTTTAGGTCCAGTCCGACCTCTAACAATCACTAGCTTTTGGTCTAAGCCTTGTCCCTTAGCTCTATGAACCTGAGTTTTCTCTCTCATGCATGAAATGGGGGTAATAATAATAATATTAACAACAACACTTGTCTCAGAAGTTGTGAATTACACATGTATCCTTATGAAAATGCCCATATTGCAAGCAGAAAACCAAGTTCATTAAGGTTAAGTATCTTACACAAGGAAGTGCAGCTCTTAACTGGCAGAGTCTGCGTATGAATTGGAATCTTTTCAGTTAGAAAATTCACATTCCTAACCACTTGTCTATAGTGCCACCATAATATGGGATATTGCACATTTATTGCTGATGTCCACTTTAAAGACTCACAAGAAACTTCTAGATAAAAAAATAAACTTCTAGATAAGTTTGTAGAAATATGCAGAAAATTCACTCTTATTTGAGATGGATTTTAGAAAAAGCGTATGTAAAATAAAAGTCCATATACAAATTGTTTTCTAATCCATCAGTTCCCTCTGTTCTATTAAATGGTTATTATTCCTCTTTCTCTTATGAATATTCATTACAAAAGTACTCATAAATTAAATATTATATGTTATATATAATTGTATGACTTGTATAACTAACTTATACACGTAATTATATATATGTACACACACATCATCACTAATTATGCTTTTAGACACTCCTCCTTCATCTTCAACCTGGAATCATCTTTTAAAAGTAACTTGTCCTGTGTGAAATAAAAATAATATTTATAAATATCACTTTTGCCTTTCAATAATTTATAAATCAACTGAGCTGAGGAAGTTCCAAACACACTTGAAATATATGAGTAGAAAAATCCAAAGCTGTACAATTTGACCAAATGAAGAAGTAATTGAGTGTAAATTCCATAAACATGGAAGGAGGGGGTGGAGGTGGGTTGGTGAGGTGGGGAAGGCTCCTTGGAGGACTTGGAATCTGTGGCATGGGAGAGAATGTGTTTGGGGAAGATGGGAGAGAATAGCTAATTTCTAGAGGCAAGGAAATATTAACAGCACCTGACTGATGAACGTGAAAAAGTCTCAAGAGATCAAATGGTTGTGTATATGTGGGACAGGAGGTCTCTTTCACTGCTTGTGGTAGTATAAGTCAGAAGATACTTTGGAAGACTGTCATTGTCCAATAAATTAGAAGGGATACATATTCTATGCCTAAGTAATTCTGTTGGTAGCAGTGTGAATGAGAGGTGCAACAAATAGTGAAAAAATCCAAATGCCCACCTCCATTAGAATGGATAACTATATGGTAGTAGTGTGTGTCCAGTACACACACAGAATTGTAATTCTGACACAACGACGAAAACAAATAAGAACGACATGCAACAACATGGCTGGATTTCACAAAAAAGATTTGAGTGAAAGAGTAAAACAATAGAACTTATACATAAAGATTTACATAAAACATAGAAACAAGGTAAACCAAACCATATAGTTTGGAGATATGCAAGTGCCAAAACTATAATTAAAAAAGATAACGGTAGTCAGAAAAGATAGTAGGCTCATCCAGAGTGGAGGGGGAGAGTTGTACTGAGAAGGGGACCCAGGAGGCCTGGGCTACAGGCAGACTCTCACCTCTAGGCTGGGGTTGGTTACAGAAGTGTTACACGCCCTCGACGTATATGTTATGCACAACTGTACTTGACTATGATAATGTGTCTGGCATATTTAGTGGGTGTGCTTTAGGTAGGAGTTTCATTAAGAGGAGCATGTGGGCCTGTGTTTGGAAGGCTACAGTGGGGCCCCATGGAGGCAGAAGCACTTTGGGCAAGAATGACAGAAACTCAATTTCTAGTCTATTACAGATACTTCTAATATAGTTTCTATTTTCAATTTATATGCCAGTTAACATAAGTTAATGAATCCAGATGAATATATATGCATGCATATAATCATATATATGATAAATATATATTATCACGTATATAAATAGCCAATTTATATATATAATTGCACATTTGGAGCTGGAGAAAAAGATAATAGCAGAAAAGTTGTTTTGAAATGTTGACAGACATTGGGAATGTATTTTCCTCTTTCATTTCCCCTTTATCTCCTCCTTGACACAGAGCCCTGCCCTGCACACATACACTTACACACACACACACACACACACATATGCACACACACATACAATTGCATATTAGAAATGCCTTTAGGTAGGTTCTTGCCAACCTAGTTTTATGTCTGTACAAATAACTTCTGTTGTTAATGGGATGTTCTGGTAAACACACCGTTTCCCAGTAGCCTGGAGTTAACTGTCTTCTCAGTCATGCCTGCTCACTCGGTAAGCCCTGGGGACAGGGAGATGCTGTATGTGGCCCAAGTGGCCCCACACCAGAACCTAAACTCGGGGTTCTTTGTCCCCAGTCTCATCTCCTTTAAGAAAATCCTTTAATGAAGCATATGTTTTTAAATATGTTGCTACTAAAATTCAGCAATGGTGTTTCTGGGAAAAAGAATTTAAACCCTGACTCAACACAGCAGAATCATTACGTCTTGATATACCAGTTCCCCTGGCAGCATGGTAGAAGGAGCAAATCTCTATGCACTGCAGCCCAGTGTTTACGCAGGTGTAACACCACCCCCAACGTGCAGGTGTAACAGCACCCTCAACTGTCAGCTGCTAACACACAGTTAAAACTTTTATAAAAAAGGGTAAGATTTATAGAGTAGAGCCAGAAAAGAACTCTGACTTGAACTTTTCAACAAGTGTCTAAATGTTGTAGGAAGAATTCACTGAGAAAAAAACATGGAAAACCATAGCCCTGATTTCAAAAGAAAAATGCAAATGGGAGAAAATAAATCCTAGAGATTACTATTAATGAGAAAAAAATCAAATTCTCCTGAGTAGTTATCACAATATTCCTTAACAGAGTTTCTCATAGAACACACAAATACTACAGTAAAAACGAATGAATCCCTCCCCTGTGATTCTTCCAGAATTCACCTAGTGAATAAGTTTGATTATTTAGATTTGACTCTTCATAGTATCACAAGGTGATTACCCCATCCAAACCAAAATAATTACTTTAGGGTAACATTAATTCAGGAAATCACGTAATGCCAGTATTTTAATATCAAAACTAGTAAGCTACTACTCCTCACTGTGGGAGAGGATTATGTTTACTCACTGCCCACCAAGGCCTCTGTCTCCATGAAGAAGGAGCCTCCATATTCCTCTGCAGCAGATACTAAAAGTGACATTCCACAGGCTTACATGTGGCCCACATGGAACATTTGATTTTATGTCACATTCTGTATTTGGGTATTTTTACCTAAGAATGCTAGATTTTTGTCTCTTCCTGAGTCCAGCTCTGAGGCTATCCCCATTGTCCCTACACCCTCTGTACTCATATGCCCCATTGGCTTCCCTCATGTCTAGTTGTCTGCCTGGTGCCTCCTGTTACTTTGGTTCTCTCCCTGTGCTCTGAAGAGTCTTTATGTGTTACATAAATCAAAGTCCTGTGTGTTTGTCTCTATTTAGAGAGTTATAGAAAACAGACTTGACATTCCAGTCCGAATTCTATTTTCAGAGCTATCCGAAAAGATCACATGTCACAAACAAGGGAGATTCCCAAACCCCATCTTGATAATCCTGGATTAGCTTAAATATTAACTTGTCAATTGAAAATAAGAAATAAATGAGCTTTCTTCATTTATAAAATATCTTTCCTCATTTATAAATGCTTACAGCAGAAAAGGGAAAGAACAGTTTTTAGATGAATTGTGGCAAAGAAAATTTTGGTTAAGCCAACCAAATGAGTGCGATAGGCATACTGCAATAATATTGTAATCCTGTCCAGCTGGTAGAGGTGGGTTTGCACATTTAGATAAGAGCTTTCTCATCACCAGTGAAAAGAAGTTATGATCTGCGACGAGATTCACAATAATCTAAAAATAAATATAAACCAGTCATTTTGGAAAAGCACTGTATTTGCTGACCCTGAATCCTGGAGATGGAGCCTCTACTGTGCCTTTTTAAACAGGTGATGAATGACCTGTTTAGTCAGCTTAAACATTTCTGCAACAAAAAGGGTTTTTAATTTGGTATCTGTGGTAATCCTTCTGATTCTCTTGGAATTATACATAGAATTTGCTCAAGATTTTTTTTCTAGAGTTAAGTATCCAGAATTTTCTCCAGGTTCTCAAGGGCAATCTTCTTTTTAAAAAATTTTTATTAAAAAAATTTTTTTTAAAAGAATTTATTTATCTGACACAGAGAAAGAGAGCAAGTGCACAGGGAGGGGGAGCAGCAGAGGCAGAGGGAGAAGCAGGGTCCCTGCTGAGTAGGGAACCAGATGTGGCACTCGATCCCAGCACCCTGGGACCATGACCTGAGCCGGAAGGTAGATGCTTCATCGACTGAGCCCCCCAGGTGCCCCTCCAGGGCAATCTTCTTCAAAATGTGCTCCATGGACTACTTGCATCATTATCACTGATAGTTTGATAAAATGAAGGGTCCTGGGCTCTACCCAGGACAGAATCCCTGAAGGTGGAACCCCCAAATTTGCATTTTAATCAAGGGCCCTTATGAATCCTCGCCCTAACATTAGAATGACCTTCTCTCCATGCACACATGTGCACAGGCACACATGCACGCACCACACGCACGTACCCAAACCAACTCCTGTATCTGTTTCTTGCAACTCCCCTTAATTCAATTAAAAACAAAAAGTAGTGCACAATGGTTTACAAAGAAGCAATCCCACAGAGGGCCCCAATCAAGACAGCTCAAATATATCGCTCTCCGGCAGTCTGTTTTGATCCAAGGGTAAAATGTAAACTAGCCAGGGGGATTTATGGACTTCATGTCCTTCAGACAATCCTCCATAAATATAATTTCTCCCCACTGGGCATTTCAGGAGGATTAGAAAACAGAATTCAAGGTTTTCTCCGCTGACAAGAACCTGTAGGCCAGAAATTCAGCGTCTCAACTAAGGACAGAGCTGTGTGATTTGTTAATCAGCTGGGCAGAGGGCAGGATTAAGATTTTATTCTCTTCTTTCTGAGAACTCTGCCCAGCTGAACGGTCACTAGCCAAAGCAGGCCGCCGGTGCGTGCTGCACGTCGGGAATAGCCTAGCGAGGCCTGAAATGAAAACGGTAACCGGTGGACCCGGGACACGGGGTCCCGGGACTGGCTGCCAGGTCCCTCTGCAGGGGAGGGTGCCAGGAGTCCCCCTCCCCCATGCGAATCATCAGGCACCCATCCAGTAGCTGCTGCTTTGACAGAGAAGGACAACGACGGCCCACTCACCAGGCCCAGTCCGGGGACGCCGGGGGTCCTGCGGCGGCCCCCTGCCCTACTGAGCCCTTCCTTGTTGCCTCTTCCACACCTGCTGGTTCCACCTGCGGTGCTGAAGACACTTTCCTTCCTGAGTCATTCCACACTGCCCTTTTCATTCTGTATCTCGTGCATCCACACCAGAGAGATTTAACCGTGATCTGTGCAGAAGCGTATGCACGCGTGTGCATGCACCCTTCCGCTCCCTCTGCAGAGACAGAAACAGTGGTTGCATCCACCGCAGCCCTTCTTCCAAGTGCTGGAGGTCTCTCCAGGCCTTCCTGCTGGCCCTCCCAGTGCTGAGAATCAGACGTGGCCGCATGGCCACCTGCGGGTCTCTCTGGCTGGGACTCTGCGCCCCGCGTCCAGCCCACACCCTCATGCTGATGCACGAGAAGTCTTCACTTCAGGGAGCCCTACCTGGGGCTGTTGCTTGGTGGTTTAAATCATCCAGGTCTCAGCCTGTATAAACCTAACATTTATTTTTTCCTCACCACCCCCATCAGATAGAAAAAGAAATGGGATCGCAGTGTCTGATTATTGCATAAAAATAATCTTTATGCAGCAAAGGAGGAATTATTTATCAATAAATATTGTTCAGACAACTGTATTTTGGATCGATCTCAGTAATGGCAGGACCATATGGTGCTGTGTCTTCTCTCTTACCATTTATTCACTTCCTATATTTTCCTGCTGCAATCGAGCATGGTATCTTAATTATGTTTTAAATAACTTTTGCAAAGACATTAGCAATGGCAGTAAGATAAAGCCTGAATGCGTCCGTAATGCGCTCAACAGAACTCAGAAGGAAGAGCTAGGAGAACACAGAGCCTACCGCCGCTATCCAGGGTTTCGTTAATCAAACTGCCTCACCTCCACGGAGCGCCCAGACATGAAACACCCACTTATTATGCAACAGCAAGGTCCCAGGAGGGATCTATCGAAGAGCATGTGGGAAGTTTCCTGTAACCTCGGGGGGGAGGGGCATACTGCCTTCTCCGTTTCCTGCTTGTAATGCGGATGACCCGGAGAGTCGCACCCGTGTTTAGGGAGTTTACCCCCAAGCCATCTGCCAGTGCCCTAGCCCCCCAGGGGAGAAACTAGGTATGTATATTCAGGGGGTTTACACTGCATTTGTTGCTGGGTGTCCGGGGAAATGTGGCTCCATCAGGTTGCGGGTGCGGGGGGCACAGCTCAGAGCGTTGGCTCTAAACAAGAAGGTGAGCAGGACCCCGATACCAGGATGCAGGCTTTGTCGCGCCACCGACCCGGACACCACCTGCTTGAACCGTGACCCTGCCGCACCTGCTGGCTTCGGACTCCTTACATTTGAGGAGCTCTCCTAAGCTCAGCCTGGGCACCCTCCTCCACGCTGGCAGGACCCCCTCCCCCGGTTGTGGGGCTGCTGCCTCAGAGGCTCACCCTGCCTCACCCCTCCTCTGCTCAACAGCCCTGAGGAGAGGAGCGTCAGCCTAGCAAGAAGGCGGGTGTTCATTCCGCTCTGGGTGCTCTTGCCACCACCAGCAGGGATTTCATGGATGTTCTTCCATGTCGTTCCACCATGTGCCTTCCATCTGGAGGGTCTTCTGTGCGGAGCCCGAGGCAGGTGTTTGGGGTCGTGTGGTGTGTGCGGCAGCAGCTGGACGGGGCGGATGACCACAGCGCGCGTGTGGTGCTCACTGGCTAGTGAGCGCTCTGGTCACGGGACCCTGGCCTCTCCACCCCACAGGCAGGGCCGGGCAGTCCCCTCTGCTGGTGGGGGGCCGACCCCGGACTGCTTCCAGCAGCCGGCGACAAGACAAGAAAAACAAGGACATCGAAGCTTCACCTTTTCAATATCTAGAATACTCTTTTTTTTTTTTTTAAGATTTTATTTATTTATTTGACAGAGAGAGAGAGAGAGATCACAAGTAGGCAGAGAGGCAGGCAGAGAGAGAGGAGGAAGCAGGCTCCCTGCCGAGCAGAGAGCCCGATGTGGGCCTCGATCCCAGGACCCTGAGACCATGACCTGAGCCGAAGGCAAAGGCTTTAACCCACTGAGCCACCCAGGCGCCCTATCTAGAATACTCTTTCAAACACTTTTACTGTTTATTTTTGCTGCTCGGCCAGAAGATGTTAGGACGTCATAGTGTCATGTTGTGCCCAATATTTTTTTAAACCTGTGTTGGATTCTATGATCTCTGAGTCTGGGAGCCACAGCCATAGATGCACACACGCGAGGACACATTTCAAGGGCGTGGCCCAGTGCAGCGTGCGGCCTGTCTGGGTCACCCTAACTCGTGCTCTGTAGCATTGGAAAGTCTGTCAGTGACAATGAAACCGATGAGGGCCACAGCCATGAAGGGAAGGACATGCCAGTAATATTAGTCGGTCTTCTTTCTCTTCCTTCCTTCCTTCCTTCCTTCCTTCCTTCCTTCCTTCCTTCCTTCCTTCCTTCCATCTTTTCATCTCTCCCTCCCTCCATCTTCCTTTCTTTATTCCTCCCATCTTTCCTTCTCTCATCTCCTCCCTCTCTCCCTCCCTCCTTCCATCTTTCCTTTCTTCCTCCTTCCTCCGTCCCTCCTTCTCTCCTTCCTTCCTTCTTTCTTTCCTTTCTTCCCTCCCTCCCTCCCTTCCATCTTCCCTTCCTTCCAGCTTTCTTTCCCTCCTCTCCTCCCTCCCTTCCTTTTCTCCCCCCCTTTTCTTCCTTCTTTCCAAATAACTTTATTAAGAAATAACTCAAATGCTGCTTTTCCTCTCCAGGAAGTTTCTGGGTTGGGTGGTGGAGTACAGCATTGTTGGGTGCTTAGGCGGCCTCCCCACAACACACACCTTCCCACCAAAGAGCCTGATGTGCCTACAGTGAAGCCCAGCACCCCTCGCACTGATGGCCGAGCCGGGGAGCCCCTGCTCGGATGGCCTGCTTCCCGGTACCCCCAGGCTCTGCTGCCTGCTTCCTGCTATCTCTTTCAACACTTAACTTCTCTTATTAAGCAAACCTACCCTATCACCTTTTATTTCTTTCTCTGTGTGTGTAGAATGGTACAAAAAAAAAAAAGGTAATAAATGCATTTTAAATTTAATCCTTTTTCATGACTTTTCTCATCCTCGGTATCAAAATCAGGACACAGTCTGACAATTATCTAATTGTTCTCCATTATTTCTTCTACCACTTTGGTCTGATAATCTGTATTGCCACATTTTTGGGTAAAATCGTGTGTCGAAACTATTAGGTATGCTCATTGTCTGCTGTGAGGGTCCTTTAGAAAATCTTTCTAAAATAAATAACAAGTAAATAGATAGTGTGGGGCTATTGGTTAAGAAGAAATTAGTGATACGTGTATTTGTTTATGAAAGTTTGAGTTTGGTCATGTGGCTCACTTCAAGTTCACCTCTGACAACCTTTCTGAAATAGAGAAATTTTGCCCACAGTATTTATGATATCTTGGGATGCTTCACAGAAGCTCCCAGACAACCAAGTGTCAGTTTTGGGTCCAGTCCCTCTGTCCTCTGTGAACCTGAGGCCAGCTGCCTTTCCCAGGTCCTTCCATTCATCCCAACTACAGTCATTCAGGTGTGACCTTCTAGAACATTCTCTGAGCCCCTGTCAGTCCCCTGGTGTCCTCATGTGGCTCCCCCATGGCTGTGTCCATTTCACAAAAGGAAAAGGCCCAGCTTTGGAGGAAGAGAAGTTTGCTGTCAAGTATGAGAGACGGGGGTGCCGCTGACCATTTAGGCTGAAGCCCAATCCTCTCATTCTTCCAAGAGTTGCAGAGCTGTGGCCAGCTGTTTGCACAGGACGTGGGCATTAGACAGCGACTGTGATAGGTCCCCCGTGTGGAGGGCACCAGAGGGACGCCTGCTGGTGAGTGCGGGAGCCAGGAACACAGGGAGCAACAGCATTCTGGGGGTCTCTGGAAGGCCAGCGCTGGGTTCTACTCCGTGCCGTCTGTGCCTCCCTCCATGAGGGCTCGCTCTCCCGACCTGGGCAGATTCTGTTCTTGGGGCCTCGACCAGGAACGTTAATCCAACACGTGTCCCATGGAGTGTCTCCCATTGAGGTTAACACTGCATGTTTTCGACATCAGGAATAGAATCTATGAAAGCACTTTCCATTCAGGCCTCAGCTGGTGAGCTGCAGGGAAACCTCGATGCTTGAGTGTCTTTCCCGGCTCCACCGCGAGCTGGGCCGGATGTGGGGCAGATGCAGGAACTTCTCCAACTCAGTGACTTATCTGTGCCAGGCCTGCAGCCTGCCGGGAGGGGACCAGCGGCAGGTGCTGTTGCAGGTGGACATGTGCCCTTCTGGCGCAGGTGTGTGGAGAACCAAGGTGGGGAAGGGCCTGGGGCATGCAGGGTCCTCTCACCGGGGAGCGTTTGCTCCAGGCTCCTGAATTTATAGGCTGTGTGATCTCCAGCGAGCCGTGTAATGTTGCCTGACTTCACAGGGGTAGATCCGATCTCAGAGACAAGCCCGCGATACCTCGCACACGTCCACCCATTATGCATTGCAAGACAAGGCCATCCCCCTCGAAGGTGCTGCTGACGTTTGGTCAGTTGAGCCCCTTTGAGGGGAGGCTATGTGCCAGATGCCACGCTGGTGATTACGCTTCTTTCCAACTCCAGGACCAGCATCCTGCGTCCCCGCCATCAACGTCACCTTTGACGATAGAGCAACACAGACGAGTGGGTCGAGTCAGAGACTGCGTGACTCCCGGCTTGAATAAGACCCGTGACCATTGCACCCTGGGGCCTTCGTCTGGAAGATGGGGGTGCGGCACACGTCCCTCGTACACTTGTTTCCAGACCCACACAAAACCCCGTGTGGTAATCCGAACACACGGCACACGCGCCACACTTTCAGAAGGGGACACACTCATTCTGTTGGTCACTAAGGAATCCAAGTGGATTGTAGGGGGTGCAAGAAGTGCATAGAAGTCCTCAAAGCTCACCCGTAGTTAATCCGAGCTCCGCTGAAGGCCGTGCACTCTCCTCCGCCTTCAGGCACAGAGGATGTCTGATCCTATCACTGCAGAGCCCGGGGGAGCACAGGCGTTTCTAGAAGAGACTATAAATAGCCTGCATTTCTGGGCGTCCCACCAGGAGCTAGGTCTATAAAGACCCCGATAATTGCACTTATTTCCTCCTTTTATTGCGTGCCGTGCATTGGATGATTAGTGTGTTTTTCGGGCTAATGGCAACAGTATGTTGAACGGAAATGCCATTCTTGGATAAAATGATCAATCTCCTTGACTCCACCAGTAAACACATCCCATCGGGGGGTCGCTAAGATGCTTTTATGACCTCCCTATCAGAGAGGGTACCATCACCATGCCTCATAAACTCTTCTTTGGGGGCTTCCTTTTAATTTTATTTTTTATGCAATCACGGGAGACCATAACCCATAAATTTGGCCTGATGCTTTCTCACTATTAACTAATCCTGAAGCAGCCCTCTGGGGTCCGCCAGGCACAAACCCTTTGGAGGATGTGTGTGGGATATTGGAAATGATATCCCCCCAGGGACAGAGGCTTAAAGACCGAGCCGCTACTGTTGTCTTTGCCATCCAAGGTACAACTTGACTAAATGTCATTTAGTCGAAGTGCTGGATTCTGCAGGATTTGCAGATGGCACTGACTATTTGTCTTTAATAAATTCATTGACTCACAGAAGAGGTATTAGATTGTTTGTTGGAGAAAAGGATGTGTCAGGGGCACCAGACCGATGATGGGCTGTTTCTCATTAGGTCCATGCAGGCTCCAAAGTGCTCAGATCCAAATTAAACTCCAGAGCCTTTTTGGAAAACACTGGAACAGCTGTGCAATGAGGAGGGGAATTTAAATGCCATCCCCAATCAGGGGCATCAAGGGGGTGTCGCTAGAACCCCGCCGCCAGTTTTCAGCCACCGAGGACAATTATCCACAAACGATTATTTTCAAACTAAAACTGAAATTTAAGAGACATCTGAAGCTAACTGTGGGAGTAGTTTCCCTTTTGAATTTTGTATTTATCCACCTGGAGATCTGGGGAGATGAAGGCGAGAATCGATGGCACCTTGAACCCCTCACGGTTCTATTGTAATTATTGCTAATCTCAGGTCGATAGCTCCCCACTGCAGTCACTCCGTCACTGGGCTCTAACCTAAATCTGCACCAGGACACTAAAGCCTTCTGTCATAAAATCAGTAATAATCAAATATCATTTTATAAGGAACTCTCAATTCCAAGGTATTTTTTTTTTCTTTTGCTTGTTTTGTTCCACTTGCTTGCGTGTGTCACCTGGGGGATAGGTGCACTTTAAAGTCCTGGTGATCGCTAAGCTGAGTAATTTCAACACGGAAATTACGAATAGGAATGTTTTCTTTTTATGAATTCAGCAAGTATTTACTGAGCACCCAGCCTATGGTAGGCTTTGTTCTCGTGCTCAGAATGAACAGAGAACAAAAGGGAAGGAATCTCTTTCCTTGTGTGGCTTTTGTTCCAGGTAGAAGAGGCAGACCGCACTTGCATGCAGTCAGTCCTCTGGAGACGGGGTGTGGGGCTCCGGGGGACTGGCATGGTGTGATGGGCGTTCGGGCAAAGGCCTAGCGGGACACACGTGAAGACGGATCGGCCGCTCACGCCGATCTCACAGGCACACCTGCCGTGGCACCTGAGCTAGCCCCTCACCTCCCATCCGCTGAATGCAGTCATTGCCTTTTCCTGTGGGGAGCTATGAAGGCCAAAGCCTGGGCGCTACTTCCGGAGAAATGAGGGTCGTGATGTTATGTACAGGGTTGGGATTTCAGTTCAAGAGCACGGGATTTAACAATCCGTCTTAGGACCAATGGCCCTTTCCCACTCCCTCCCACTCCCTTCCCTCCTTCCTGCCACGAACTGCAGAAGTGGGAGGGTTGGAACAGTGTGCTGTCAGGAGAGACCTGGAGGGGGCTTCTGTGTTTTCAACCAAATGAGGTGGGCTGGGTGCCCATCTCCTAACACGGGATCATTGCTGGTCCACGTGGAACCACAACAGAGCCGTCTACGTGGCGGGTACTCAGCCAAGAGTCCCTGAATGGGATTCGCTTACAATTTCCCTGAGAGTTTCCTTTAGTGTTCAGCAGCTCTAACGCACCTGTTTAACCTTGAGCTGTGTGCAGTCTGTCGTTACCCAAAACTTCTCGACGCATGTGCACAGTGACCCTGCAGTTGTGTGATTTTGCATGGGTGTCAGATGGACATCAAGACTGTCTCCTGAGCCGGGATCCCTTGGAGGCCACCCTGGCACGATGGCTTAGCCAGGAGGCCTTTCTTCCCCATCCTTGTGCGGGGCTCTCTCTGCCCGTCAGTCTGAGAGCCTGGCTACTCCAGGGCTGGTTTCTAAGCTGCCAGAGAGTCCTTCATTGTGAGGCACCTGCCTGGGATGGAGGGGAGCACTGGTTACTGTGTGCGGAGCTGCAGGACAGTCCCCTAAGTTTGGGGCAGGCCTGGCAAATGGAGCATGATGGCTTGTGACAGGTCCTTCAGCATTAGCGCTTGAAAGCTGGGTGACGATGGGGAGATGGATGGCTTTGCTTGGAGGGCATGGTTTTATCAACACTGGGAAGTCACAGCCAATCCGGCTCCCCCTGCTTTGGCTGCAGGGGTGCTTTTGATTTACAGTGAAAACCCTTTAACTCGAGTGTATTTTTGGTTCCTCCACCTCCCTTTGGCTTCCTGGATCGCCTCCCCATCTTTGATCCCATACGCCTGTTTGAATTAGCCATACAATCTTTTTGGCTGATATAGTGTGTAAACAAACCGGGAAAAACATATCAACACATAGGAATATGTGTGCTATTGCCCATACAGAGCACCCCTGGATATTCAGAAGGGTGGAGTTATCGTTTTGGGAAACAGTCAGGGAATTCAGTGAACATGTGTTTGTATAGCTACTCCTAATAACCATCGACTCTCAGTTGCTTTTCAATTATATGCATAAGAAATGAGCTTGGAATTTTAATGTCTCTTAATGACCGTGTGATACGTAGTATGTTTTTTTTTAGTGCCCAGATAAAGTTTCAGATAATGTTCCCCCTTTGGTGGAATACTGTCTCAGGCTGGGCCGAGCGACCTTTCTGCAGTCACGGGGAAGGTTCTGGATCTGCCCCACCCAGTACAGCGGCCACACCCATTCCTGGCAACTGAGCACGTGCCCCGTGGCTGGTCAGACTGAGAAATGAGACTTTAAATTTTACTATTGAATTTTGGTCCCACTTGAGTAGCCATATGTGGCTAATAGCTACCCTATTAGAGCAGGTTTTAAGGGTAATGTATGAGCTGCCGTCCGAGCAGATTACAGCAGCAGCTGTAAAAAAAGCCAGAGGCTTTTCAGAGACATGGCAGCTGTGGTGAACTTGCAGCTTCAGGAGAAGAAGGGCCATGGAAGGAGCTCTGGGCTCTGAGCCTGGGGGAGGGAGAGCTGGAGGCACCCGCCTTCTCCAGGGACCAGGGGGGCGGCCTTGCCACCCACTTGCGTGCTCCCATAACCGGAGGCTGTCTGTTGGGTGTCCTGGACACCAGTGCGCAAGCCAGACGCCCAGTGAACACAGAGGGTCGCAGGGGCCGTGGAGTTAGGCAGGACACCCGTCGGCTGCTGCCGCCCGGGACAGCGCCACGCTCCCTCACACCTGCCAGGCTCTCGGGCGGCTTTGGCGAAGATACACGTCACCAACAGTGAGGACGTCCTTCCAAGGTTGCCAAACAGCTGAGACACGAGTTAATATGGACCCTGCCAGCTGGAGACCTTGAGGAAGAGAGATAGCGTTCCAGGTTCCCTGATGCCCCTGTGGGGGAAGGAGAGGTGGGTGCATCCGCCCGGCCCCTGCAGCCAGGGTCACCCAGGAACAAGGGGAAAGTGCTTTGAGACCCCCAGACGCCGTATCCAGACCCTAGAGGAATCAGGGGCATCCAGGTACTAACTTTAGAAATGAAGATCTGCTCACTTAGCGCCTTCGTGAGCGGACTTCTCCCTGACCCGGACCAGGACATGACCTCGCCCCTGCGCCTCCTCCTCGTCCCAGCCCACGTCAGCATGGACATGCTCCGCGCCCAGGCCTGTTTTCCTGCTGTGGGTGGAGAGTCTGGGCCAGCCTCAGACTGGGTGGTCCAAACCCAAGCCGGCCTCCACGCTGGCATCCGTGCTGTGTAGACTGTCGCTGCTCTGATCATAGTCCCACCAGTCCTGCTGGTGAGAAGAGCGAGCCTCTCTCTGCACCCATGCTGCTTTGCCGGAGCTGTTCCCTTGTGCCGGGCATGGCCATCAGCTAAGAACCAAGGGCAGCTGGTGCTTGGACATGTGTGTCCTGCATCAAAGCCCCATTTGCCCAGAAGGACTAACTCCAGGGCGCACGGGGCTATCTGGCCTGAGGCTGTGCCCATCTCACTCTCCTCCTTCCAAATAAACCACCTCCACCCAGCCCTCCCGGAGAAGGCGCTCCTGTCACAGGAAGACCAAGGCAGCTTGCAGAGTTCTTTGACCACTGTATCTAATAACCGCTGACTCAACAGGACGAGGTTTCCTTCTTTCTCTTCTTTTCATGCGGGGGACTGACTCAAATGTGCCCGCCCGCTCATTGCTCACGCGTGCATCCCAGACACCTGCCCCTCACACTCAGCATCAGCTTATTTACTGGCTTGGCTCTTCTATGCTTTGGAAAAACCAGGGTTGGCCCCACTTCCTAGGGCAATGTCATCCTGCTTCACTCCGTCACAAGGGCTAGAAAAGAAACGGGAAATGGAGCCACAAGCAGTATCGTCCGAAGTGCCCCAGCTCGCTTGTGCCCCTCTGCGCTCTCCCAGCTGACATGCACTAGAAATCAGGGAAAGCAGGTTCACGCACGAGACTAACATCCGGGGATGGGAGCAGAAGGGCTGCATCTGGCCACACCTGGGGCATCTGGATCTTAAAGGTTTCAGGATGAGAACAAATGGGAGACTTGCCGGGTGGCCAGTGGTGACCCATTTGCCTGTGGTTTGGCCCTACACCTGCTCGGTTCGGGAGTCGGAGTCATCTCAGGAAGCAGAAAAGATGGGGCATCTCCACCACGCAGGTCAGTGGGCAGGGCTTGCCACGGGGACTGTGGTGATCCCAGTGTATGGGGCTGTGAGACTTCCCTGGCCGCTGGAGGGACGATGTCCATTAGAAAATTTCAAATTTAAAGTTTGAGGCAGCTGCTCTGAGTGAGGGACAGATAATGTCGCTCAGACACTGTCCTTTGAAGTTACCCTTGCTTTCTCTGCCGCCCTTTCCTGGAAGATGGCAGTATTTTTTGAAATGGTGAACGAGACAGGAAATGGTTCTAATTCATCTTTCTCCGTCAGATCATTTAAGCAAATTAATATCAAAGAACAAATTTTCTTGTCTTCTTTGTGTTCTTGCTAAAAGCAAGGAGAGGTAGAGAAATCTTGGGATGCTGTAATTTGTCTGGGGAGAAGGAATTACGGAAGCTGGTGTTATCAGCAAAAGCTCCACTGAGTGTTAAGTGTGGGATTCTGGTTGTTGGTTTGGTAAATCAACTCTCAATAGGGGTAGAGAAGGATGGGACTCACTTGCTCTTTGCATGGATTGGAAGTTACATTTGTGCACATATTATTTCCCTCCCTGATTTTCCTGGTCTGTTTGCCTCCTGGCTTTGCTAATGCCACAGCTGTGTCAGGATGCCTGCATGTTCCCGAGGCAGTGTGGGGCCGGGGAGCCCAGCGCTGGGACACAGAATAGCCACCAGACACCATCTGAACGCCAGCTCTGTGACCGCCAAACAGGATGGCACTGAGTCTCTGTTCCCCCATCTGCAGCACCGGCACACAGCTCCATGAGGCCTAGTTTCCCCTACAGCTCTAGCTCCAGCTAGAGGCTAAAGGACCAGCTCATTTAGCTCCTGGCTAAAGGACCAGCCCGCTAAAAAAAAATGTATCCTAGCAGTAAAATTATGGATACTGGATTCTTCCAGGTAAATCAGAAAACACCCTGCTGATGACCTTTAGAAACTCAGTCCCTCTAATGTTTTTTTTTTTTCAAGAGTTATTTATTTACTTGAGAGAGAGACAGAGCATGCACAGAAGGAGCAGAAGGAGAGGGAGAGAGAATCCCAAGAATACTCCCCGGTGAGCACAGAGCCCGACACAGGGCTCGATCCCAAACCCTGAGATCATGACCTGAGCCAAAACCAAGAGCTGAATGCTTAACCGACTGAGCCACCCTGCCGCCCCAAAACTCAGTTCCTCTTAACCTGAAGCAGTGGCTCAAAAACACGAACTCACATAGCTGGTCATTTATCTACTGCTTAATTTTATCACAATTCTTACTCCGTTATAAGAAATAAAACCTTAGATGCTTTATTTGAACCCAACCCACGTGATGACTTTTCAAGTTACTCAATGGTTGTCCTAAACTGTATTTTAAAATCTGTGCCTATTGGGGTGTGCCCCGTTGGGGAGCATAAGTTTGTTAACATTGCAGCACAGGACCTGTCAAAACCATGTTGTGCACAAATCTTCCAGGGAGAAGTAGGTATTCCTGCACTGACTGGACCTTCGGGTTAGGACCTGTGCATCCCTGTGTCTGAAGAGCCCCAGGGAGAAGTCATCTGAAACCGAGCCCTGAGAGTGCCCGTCCCTCCAGCACCCTGCTACGACCCCCAGAGACGTCAAATGGCAGTTAGGGACCCTCCCACCAGCCCAGTCTGCTCCTTTCATCTCAGTGACGTCTCTGCTGCTGTGGTGTGTTTATTATGTCCTTGGCCCCTGACAACGCGGGTCAGTCAGCATTTGGGACTTTCCATAGTATGTTAGCAAGACCACAGATCCGCCTATGTTTCTGTCTTACATATATCTGTAACTCTGTTCTTCCTTTATTCTCTTGTAAGAGAAATTGCAGGATATTAACATAATGGCCCCGTGGGCAGCATTCTACAAGCTGGAAATGTCTTTGCGGAGGCCTAAATGTTATTTGGTATCCTTGCCGGTGCTACCTTTGACCCCAAAGTCTCACCTGGGAATTTCTCCTAAGAAAATCACTGGGTAAGTTCACACAGACATCTGTCCCCGAGCGTTCATGCCAGTATTTCCCACAGTATCAAGAATTGTTAGCAGAATAAGTATCCAACCAAAACGAAGCTACATTGTACCCCAACAAAGGACCTCATGCGAACTTCTCCCCTGATGATATGTTTACTCAGGAACTTTTATGTACTGTGTTATTGGGTTGGAAATTCAAATACTGAAGGGCATGTGTCCCGTGTTTTCTTTTTGGTAATAGCTTTGTGTATATGTGTTTGCATAAAATATATATCAGGAAGGACAGACACCAAAAATGATAAAAATACTTATATCTAGTTGGTGGGGTTGTGAATGATTTTTCAATCTGATTTTTAGTATTTGTGTGAATTGTCTGGATTTTCACCATGGGCATATATTATGTTTTTAAAAACAAATAAAAAGCTAAATGTAGAGAAGAAAGAACATGGGTCTTCATCTTTTCCAACACACATTAACAAGTAGGTCCCCCGCTGACCAGTGGGTGACAGGAGCCTGCGTCCCTCGCCAGGCCTGTGCCTCCCTTCTGACGTTTTGATGCAGAGAGCCAAAAACTGCCTTTGTCAGCGTGGCTGTTGTTGGGTCGAGCAGCTGGACTGAGAAACCGCTTGAGTCTTACCTACATTCATTTTTGCCTGACGTAGGTCACTTCCTCAGGAAGCAAGTGAAAGGAAAACTACTTCATACATTCCTGGGTGACAGGCTTTCTGGGATTTCTCCACCAAGGACACCATTTTCTGCACAGTGACGATATCAGACCATGTTTACATTTTGACTACACATATGACACTAAGGTGCACACTTTCCAGATGGTTCTTTGACCTTTTCTATTCCTGACGATAAGGCAAGACCATGGTTTAAGCTGGAAGGTTTCATCTGGCAGAACACACTTCAGAAATGTCGACTGAGTGCGTCCGGGTCTAGCTCTGGTGTCTTCCCTGATTTTGACTGTGGCCGTCACAGGGGCACCGCGCCTCGCCCCCTGGGTTCTCGGGACTGCTGATCAGCCATACTCAGCGGGTAGAGACTGCGGGCCTTGAGTTGTGACAACCGTGTAGAGTGCATGGGGGTCCCATAAATCGTGCCTGTCGTCCATGCTCTGCATGGAAATCGTGTGTGTGCAGCGACGGCGGGCTGTGTGTGTGACACGTGTGTCTTCTCCCCAGCACACATGGCTCGTGGCTCTCGCGTGGCAGCAGGATGCCGTGGTGAAGAACAAGGCTTTGAAACTCCGCAGACGCAGGCGTGGATCCTGACTTTGCGACTAACAACCTGTACGATCTTGGATATCTTTTTCCGATCTCTGTAATTCTCTGTGGGTTTTTTTTTTTTTTTGGTGCATAATCCTTAGTTAAAAATGTCTACCCCATAGGATGGTTGAGAAAAATCAAAGGAATTCTCAAAAAGCGTGCAGCCGCCTGGAGCAATTACACATGGTAATTACCCCCATTGTTATTCGCACTGAGATGGCTGTTGACGGGGCTTTGTTGGGAGCTTGTGCGGAACGCGTCCGGGTCTCTCCTTCCTCAGACTCGTGTTGGAAAGAGCCCACAGCCACGCAGTTCCCAGTCGTTGACCACCAACCTCTGTCCTCATGAAGGGCCAGGGTCTGGGAGCCTCAGCCAGGCTGGGAGCTGGATGTGGGGCCTCTGAGCCCCGGGACATGCGGGGGCAGGGAGAGGGGCTCTGCCGGTGCCTGGGTCTCCGTGTAAAGCAGCGTCCACGGAAACATGGGTGCAGGACAGGACATCCTGCTCCCCGTGGATCGGGACAGCTCAGCTCCCACAAAGCTCCAAGCTCAAGGCCCGTCTGTTTTTGTGACCGGCGTGACCTTCCCACTTCCACGTGAATTTGCTCTCCTCCTGTCGCTCTGTGTTTCCTTGGATGAGGTGGACTCTCACGTTAGCCAAGACCCCCCATTTTCCCTCTTTTTAGCAATTATGTACAAATCTCTTCTTCCTTCGACCTGGTGCACGTTAGTTATGAAATGAGTGCATTTTCAGCCTGTTTTTCTGTGGCCCCTTTGGAGAATTTCCGTTTTATCTCTCCAAACATTTACGCGTTGTGCCAGGTGGGGAGTGTGCGCCCCATGCATGCGGCAAGGTTCCCTTCGGACAGCTCTGCGCCTCCTCACCCTCGTTTGTGCCGCTGGACGCCTCACTCTTACTAGAGTGAGGATTACTATGTTATTGGTTATAAAGCCTTTAAGCTCTCTTTTCGGGTTTGTTTCAAATCCTGATCTCCCTGCACCCACCAGGGCTGCTGGCAGCAGGTGGGCTGAGGGGACCGGCCATAGCCCGGACTCTTCTCCGCCTGTGTTCAGCCCCCTCATGGGTAGGAGCCCGATTAATATTCCATTAGCAGATCAATAAGGGACTGAATCCGAAGTCAGCCGCTTGCTTGGCTATTCTGACAGTTTCTGAGGTGCGTTTTCATCCAGGGGAGAAGTACTGCAGCTCTATGTGGATCTTTCTTTAGTTATCGGATTTAGAACATGAAAATAATATTTTATTACAGAATTTTTAATTTTCACATGTGGAAGCAGAAAGGTGTTACAGATCCTAAAGTTAAATGCCAGCATGCTGTGGTGACTTGAGAAGGTCACAGGGCTTAGTGTGGGTAAGCGAGGAAGGAGGGTCCCTGACTCCCGGACTGCTCTCTTCCTCCCACTGGCTGGTCTCGGGACCTGCCTCGGCTTCTGTCTGGCCGCAATCCTGTCGGTGTCTGTGGTTACCGGGGCTGGCATCGGGACCATGCTCTGGTTCTGACATGCTGGCGATGTGAGGCCCTGGGGGCTCTGTGAACACAGGAATCATATCCCCCAAGTTACCAGTGGCCATTTCCTTCTCAAGAACAATGGATGATGGTGGCAGTGGTCATAGGAGCAGGGTCCAGATTCTCCGCTCTGGGGTCCCGGCCCTCTGGAGCCTGGCTAGACCCTCCTCACCCTCGTCCACCACCTTGTCAGCTGAATCCCTGCCTCGGGCCACTTTCCTGGTCCTTCTGCAAACACATGGCCTGTGTGTTATAGGTTGTACTGAGTAGCTTCTGTGTTGTTCTGATCCATTTGGTTTAATTGTTCACTTGTCTTCTGTTCATCCATTCACTCATTTTTATTAAGGTTTTCATTCCTTTATTCCGAACTCACTATGCCTCAGACAGCATCTGAGGGATACGGAGCTCAGTGATGGGTACATGCATGAACAGATGACAGAGATGACAGACAGACAAATGGCGGATGGCACATACCACAGGGCCATGCCCTGGGAGAGTGCAGGATTGTGTAGGAGAGGCCAAGGTGTAAGATACTTTCCAGCACAGTGGACGCATTTGATGCAATAAAGCAAAACCCAGCTCTGGGCTCTGTGCTGTCTCCGCACTTAAGCTGGGCAGGTGTGCTCATGCTTCTGGAATCACCGAATTCAAGTTCAGCTAAGGTAGCAGCCACTCATTACCAAAATTCAGGAGCAAAGACATGAAATAAGATCCAAATTAGGAGGGTTCTTTAATCACCTCTTTTCCTACCACAAACATGCATCCATTTTCTTGGCTTTTTGGGCAATTTTTCAAAGCTGCTGGCATCACAATTTTGAGTTTTCGCCAAGTTCCTCCAACTAAGCTGGATTATGGGTCAGCCAGAAATCAGTGTGTTGAGCTCAGAGCCTAAAAGCTTTGGAGCAATGGATCTAATGAAAAATTTAATATCACCCACTTCCTCTTTCTATTGACTTTTTGTTTGGTTTCCACAGGAATCTATCTCTGTGAGTGTTTGCTGTAGGCAGATGCTTTCTCATTCTCTTAGCCTTTGATTAAGAGACAGCACAGCAGGGTGATCGCCTAGAGGGAGGTGGAGGGAAGGGGGTGGTAGTGCGTGTGTGCACATGCATGTGTGTGTGCATGCACTTGTGCATGAGTGCAGATGTGTGCATATACAGGGACACGTGCATGCATGCGGGTGTGCATGCATGTGTGCAGGTGTGTGTACATGTGGGTGTGTGCATGAGTGCAGGTGTGCAGGAGTGCACATGTGCATGCGTGTGTGCAAATGAACACACATACAGGCACATGTGCATGTGGGTGTGTGAATGCATGCAGGGGTGTATGCATGTGGCTGTGTGTAGGTATGCAGGCATGTGTACATGTGTGTGTGCATGCGTGCAGATGTGTGTGCATGTGGGTGTGTGCAGGTGTGCAGGCATGTGTGCATGTGGGGGCATGTGTGTGCAAGTGTGCCTGTGTGTGCATGCATGCATGCAGGTGCATGTGTGGGGGTGTGCATGCATGTGGGGGGGCATGTGCAGGTGTGTGCCCATCTATGTGTGTGTGTGTGTGTGTGTGTGCCCTCCTATGAGGTGGGTGTGTGCTGTGGGGCTCTAGGAACCACTGGCGATCTGTGTGACAGGCAACGTGGAGGTCTAGAATTCTATGCTTAAGTTTAAATATTTCCAGTCTCAGAATTTGCAGTCTAGCTGAAATGGAACACACAAAAAATAGAACAGTCAAATCTTGGTTTGAGCCTCAAGATTTAAAGATGATTTATATCCACAGGTGCGTAATGCTATCTTCTTACCCCTCCGTTTTACAGCTGCCCACCCACACACGGACGCACCCGGTCATAGTAATGCAGGCGTAATGACTTCCTTGGAAGCCCTGGTTTCACCAGGACGCACACGTCAAGAAACCACCCTGGCAAACGCTTTCTGCACGGATGCCGGCATGGACACCTGACTTAAATCACCTCTTTCTCTTGGGTATTTTTGAGGGAGGAGGAATTTCAGCTTCTACTTGTTACATGTACAGAATCCTACCCTGAAGTTGTGAAGTCCTCACAATTAAAGCTGTGGCATAAAGTCATCGAAGACCGCCTTTCCTTCAGAAATCTCAGAACTGCATCTGGGGGAAAAGACCTGAAGTCTGAAAATATTATGCCACTTTCTGCAATTCTTCTTACTCACTAACTGCTGGGACACAGCCAGTCCCTGTTTCTCATCATTTACCTGTGTGGCGCACATCCCCAGATGGCCTTCCAATTCAAAATATTTTAACAGCCCAATGTAATTGACCCACATTCTTCCAGGAACGCTTTTCCTGCTGTGGTTTCCAGTGAACCTGGAGGAGCTGCTGGGGGCGCTGGTGAGGGAAGGTGGCCTCCGAGCCTGGGTGGCTCAGAGACGCTGGTGGGGCAGTTGGTGCTCAAGGGGAGACCTGACCTTCCCAGGTGCAGCTGGCCTCCCGGGCAGGGGGAGGCTAGAAGGGAGCACAGGAAGGCCATCCACCAGGGAGGGTGTGTCTGCCGGAAAGGACGCAGACAAGAAGTCCCATGTTTGCTGGGGTAAGCAGAGCACACGGTGGGTGGGCAGGTGGTCATGAGCACCTGGTTAGCGCATAGCCTGGGAAGCAGGTGTCTTGGGGCTTCCTGGGGCCCTGAGTCCCGCACAGGCTCCACGATCAAGCACAGGTTGCCACTCTACTATTTGCCTTGCCCTTAACAGCACAAGTCCTGTGTTAGAAGCATCTGGAACATTCCAATCTGCTTTTGTTCATAATGATGTGAAATGGAGAAACCACCTCCTTATACCTTCCAGAACAAACCCGCCTCAAATTTTTGGAAACTTCAGCATTTGGGGATGATATCCACGTGGTGACTGAAGAGAAGAACCCTGTGCAACTATTTAATCCTCCCGCACTGTTGCTGCCACAAGCAAACCCAGTAAAATCAGAATACAACGTCGGGCACCACCCCGCCTCAACCTCGCAACACTGGTGTACTTGCAGGGACAACAGTGCTCTCGCAAGGAAGGTCATGAGGCATTTACCATCCCACCAGACTCACACGATTGATATGGATAAGAGGGATGGAGGGATGAGAAGTAGTGACTTCCTTAACTGTGTGGGAGTGTCCGAAAACTCCATCGCTGATTTCTGCTTAAAATCACGCACACAAGCAAATCATCACCCCAACTAAACCCAGATCAATACCCTCCACGTGGCGGGCAAGAAGGACGCTGTTTCGTCGTGAGCATTGCTGGTAACCAAGCCCATCAGTACACACGCAGGGCGATCGTTGAACCTATCCTGTTGTGTGACGTTATTTGGTTTAGTAAAATGGGAATGAGACGTTATATGAGCATCATTTTCCTTCTGTTTGCTCACACATCTTACTAAAAGAGTGGGAGACTCTCCCTGCTGGGACATTTGGGGTTGAGACAGTGAAACATCAGTGGGATGATGGAGGGGAGGACAGCCCTGCAGCAATAGGGGTGAGTCAGGACTCTCTGCCATCACTAACATTCAAGGTCCATCGTTCCCGACGTGCAAATTAGGATTATTCACTAAGCTGGACTGCTGTTGAACTGTGCCTTAGACAACTCCAGGGAGTGGCAGCGCCCAGCGGGTGGGTCTTTGTGGTAGGAGACACGCTCACACCACCAGCATGACAGCCCCTGGCTTGAAGGACTCCACTCTTCCAGTGGCAGCCTTGAAAACCCAACATGCACACACGGCCTCTCGCCAAACCGCAGCACAGTCTGCCTCTGAGTCCAGAGGACCTGGCACACAGCCCTGAGGCACGCTCTGCTCCAGGCATCTCTGGACACAACCACCGCACGTGTCGGGGAATTCGGACGCTCACTCCTTCAGCCACCGTCTTCCCGGATTCTTCAACTAACATCAAATAATGTACCTTCCTTCCTGGCTCCTTTCAAATTATGTTGGAGTCTATTTTTTCCAACCCCTGGCCAAATTTCGTGGTTTTCCATATATAACCGATTCGACCTATAACGTATGCAGATATGTGAATCATCATTTACCGAGTCCTTTCTATAAGCTGAGCACTGAGTTAAGGCTCACCCATGGGCTAAATTATTTCATCGATCAGCGGCAATAACTCTACGAGGTCAACAGTTTTATCCCCGTTACAGGGGTTAGTGAACTATGGCCCAGGGTTCACACGGTGTGTGTGGCCTTTAGGAAGACCGCAGAGCTGGCATCGGCTTTGCCCTTCATGGATCCAAGCTCTCCACTCTCAGCACTGACCTGTGACTCTCTGCCCTCTGGCTGTGTAAAGTCTTTCCTTGGGCAGGAGGTGTTCTTCATCATCAAAGCAAAGAGATGTTGCCCCATTAGGTCAAGAGCAGAACAGATGGTGCAATGAGGCACCAACAGTCTATGGGGGATGTGGTTTTCCCTCCTGTGTGGAAACGGATGGAAACGGGACTTGGAACCCAGGGTGCTCAGCTTGCTTCCGACTGCTGTCGGGTGGGCGCTGGGGCTTTTGAGATGGTGCTGTCCTCCCCTCTGTGCCGCTGAGTGACTGTGTCATGGACGCCCTCTCTTGTTCCCCCACAGTATGCTCCCCGTGAATCCCTCCAGGCACACGAGCCGCCCTGTCCTCCCACGCTCTGCCCTGTTTCACCCTCTGGTCTGGGGTGAGGACCAAAAAAGGAGGGACTCTGGGTGTGCCGAGCTGCCTGGTCACCAGCACCCACCGCCCACCTGCCCGCATCTGCCCAAACCCATCCTGTTGTTGTGGACCCTCCTGCCGGTGCCCTCCACCTTCCCAGACGGAGCAGCGCCCGGCACCTCTTCCATGCCCTCCCCACAACCACCCTCATCGCCAGCTTGCCAACCTTCTCACCTCCCTCCCGCCGAAAACAATGCACCTCTTATTTGACTCCCCCAAATCAGCAGTTTCCATGGGGGGAGGGATCCCCCTCCAGGGGCATGTGACCATGTCTGCAGATGCATGCTTGTCACAATTCAGGGGTGCTGCTGGCATCCCAAGCACCCGACAATGCCCAGGATGCCCCGATGACAAAGGATTATGGAGCCTCAAATTGCAGCAAGGCCGAGAAGCAGAGCTCACTCAGCCGAGCCTCCTGCAGCCACCTGCTCCCACCGTCCCCCACTATTCCCATCTCATGCTTGCCTGCCAACATGTTCACCCTCCTGGGCTGCCCCTCTCCGGGCATCACCGGCCTCCTTCTTGACACCAGATGGCCCGGGCATGGGTCAGACCGCATCTCGCTTCCTGCCACCGCTCTGGTCAAGGTATCCACGAACTGTCTCCCCTGAAACACTTCCCCTTGGTGGCCCACAGCCCCGGCCCTGTCCCAGGCACTTCCACACCCCTGTCCTCCTCACGGGTCCCTCCCCAATGTCTCTGGATTGGTCTGTCCTTCTGTGTCTCCCCCATCTCTGTCCTGAGCACAGCAGTGTCAGTGGCCTCCTTGTGGGTCAGCCAACTTAGAGGGACCCAAACTGCACTCCACGGCACAGGTGTCCTGGAACCGAAGACTGACACCCTTCCGCTCAACAGTGGACTGACTTCCCAACAGCACCTGTGGGTCCCGAACTTTCTACTTCCCCTCATCTCCTGCTTCTTCTCGGCCCTGCTTGCCTGCTTACTTCTGGGCCTGTTCACCTGCTCGCTCCTGGCCCGGCTCATCTTCTCACTCCTCGTCCTATTCACCTGCTCACCTGCTTACTCCTAGCCCTGCTCACTTGCTCACTTCTGGCCTTGTTCACCTGCTCGCTCCTGGCCCTGCTCTCCTCACCTTCTCACTTCTGCCATTGCTCACCTGCTCACCTGCTCACTCCTGACCTTGTTCACCTGCTCATTTGCTCACTTTTGTCGTTGCTCACCTGGTCACCTTCTCACTCCTGGCCCTGCTTACCTGCTCACCTGCTCTCTCCTGGCCCTGGGCCTCTGCGCAGCAGCACAGGCCTCTTCACCCCGTGGACCCCTGCTCGTCACTAGGTCTGGAGCAGCTGTCAGTTCCTCAAAGCCTGTGCTGACCATGCCAATCCCTGAAGCAGGGGATCTCTGAGTACTCCTCTCATTATCATGACCACTGAAGCCTGGTTCACTTCCGGAAGCAATGCCTCTTGCCCACTGTGAGGCAGGCTCCTACACGTCCTGGGGGCAGGGCCGTGCTCTGTGCGGGCGTGGCATTATGAATAACCACTAATGGAAGGAATGAGGAAGAGGCCTGGTCTTCCGGAGAGCATGCGTGGTTTTACAAATCTGCTCTTATGGGACAGAGTGCACAAGGAGGACGCTGTATATCACACACTCTTTGGGGACTCTTGGGTGAGAGGCTGTTCTGGAAGAAAGCCAAGTGCTCCGTGTGTGTCTGGCCATTGACAGTTGTTCCCAGGAGGAAAACCCCGGTCTAGCCCCAAATCAGCAACGGGGTCTCTAACATCCTAACTGGACTGCCACCCAGTGAAGCAATAACTTCATCCGCTGATCATTGCTACAATAGCCCTTTCGACTCAGGTCCTCCTCCTACGAGAAGAGACCATGTGCATTCCTCGGCTGATTGCTGGCTTCACTTCAAGTTCCTTGTGGCACTCTGCGCTTCTGCATGCTGTTTTCAGAAAACATCACATCGTGTCTTAGGCTGCAAACTTACATCAAATACTTTTGTGCCTGCCATTTGAATTAGAGCAAAACATCCCTGGGCTCTGTCCCCGAAGAGTTAATTATTAATGCTCACACCACATACTTTCCCTAGACATTTTCTGATACCAGCGGCGTATCTCACCCCGAGGACAGACCAGCCTTGAGTGCATCGTGGATGCTCTGTTGTCTCCCTCCAAGACACTGTGTCCATCCTCATCCCCTGTACTTCTTTTCCTCTTTCAAGAAGCCAACAAAACCAGTATTAGGAATAACATCGTATCCTTGCCACCCCAAAGCACAAAGGCCTGATCTCCCCACACTATCCTGTTCTGATCTTGGATGATGGATGGTCTCTGTGTCCCATTAAGAAATGTCCATATTGTGATGTGTCCTGCTGGGGTCTCCTTTTTGTGATGCCTCAATATACTGCCCTGTGCAGGGTCTCTCACAGTAGTCTTAGGGGCAAATGAATCAAGGAAACTCCCTGCCCCACTGCGCTTGTCCCCTCCAAGTGCATTAGTCTGGGCTCTCCTGAGAAACAAAGCCTACGTGCACATGTGTATTTACTGTAAGGAGTCAGTTCACAGACGACCCAGGAGAGTTGGGGTTTAGTCCCAGTCTGGATCTGAAGGCTGGGGGACCAATGCCCCAGCTCCAAGACAAGTAGGCAGAGAGAAAGAGTTCTTTCTTATTCTGTCTTTGTTCTGTTTAGGTCTTCAACTGATTGGAAGGGGCCCACCTGCACTGGGGAGTGTAGTCTGCTTTACTCAGCTCAAATTTAACCTCATCAGGACAAACCCTCACAGAGGTGTCCAGAAATAATATTTCCCCAAATATCTGGGTACCCTGTGGTCCACTTAGGTTAACCCAGGAAATTCATCATCATGAAAACTCCAGAGCCATTCTGTGATTCATGCACAACCATCCGAGGGAAGGAGCCCAGAGAGGGAGGGAAGAAGGAGCACACTCTGCTTTGTGCAGGAGCAGAAACGGGGGCCCGTGAAGGCAGCACACAGGCCACGGCAGGGCGGGGAGAGAGCCAGAACGTGGGTGCCCGGCATGGACGGGGCCAGCAGACTGAAGCCCTGTGGCAGGCCCCCGACACACCCGGCGTCTCTTTCTCTAAGTTTGTGTTTTAATTTAAGATCTGCACTTTGACACCATGACAAGAGTGTCTTGCGTGAAATCCTAGAACTTTGTTGGGCTTCCTTCAATGTATCTTAGCGCATAGTAGGAGGGTCATATTGAATTACTATGGTGGGGGCCCTGGATGTCTTCACAGGGCCCAGAGTGGGGGGGGGACGTCCTGACCCCACAACCCTGGGGCCCGCAGCACTTTCCCCATGCATGGCCGGTGCCAAGGGCTTGTCCCCGCAAGGACTGGAGGGGCCGGTTGGGGCATGATGTGCGTCCTCAGTGTGGCATTGGGGTTCACTGACGCCCTCCCCTGACACACAGAGCTTCTGGGTCATGCCCACGTGTGGACAGTTCCCCGTTGGTGTGGACAAGCGAGCCCCTGCAGACCTGGGGAGCAGCACCCTGTGACCGGCGTCCCCGGAGGACCCGTCTCCCTCTCTGCCCATCCACCTCTGCTGCCCCTCTAGTCTCCTGCCTTTGGTCTTCTCGTGTACGTGGGAAACAGCGATGCTTAGCATGTGGGGGCACAGAGCGCTTTGGCATGTCAAGGGGGTGACTCACAGAAAGAACCGCTAAGGTAAGTATGGCTCCTGGGGCACCGGGTCAGACCTACCCCTCCTCAAGCATCTTCCCTGCAGAGAAGAGGATGGGATGTCCTGTGGGTCTGCGGGGGTGCAAGCGGCCTGTGCTCCTCCGAGCATGCCGTGAGTGCTCCCAAGGCCTGACTGAGTCCTCCCTGGGCTCCAGACCCACTGGCCCCGTGCGGGCCAGGCCGCCCCACCACCTTCCCTACTCCTGCCCTGCTAGCCGCACCCAGCTCCGCACTTGTGGGAATTCTGTGTAGTTTCTCGTGGGGGCGCTGCCTTGCCACTGTCCTGGGGGCCTAGCAGGCTGGGGGTTGCTCCTGGGGCCAGGACACCGAGGACCGGCCGTGTCCCGTGCTGCGTCCTCCTTGAGCTGCACGGCCCGTCCCTCTCGGAGAGTGTTCCCCGTCCTGTCTCTCTCCGTGACTCCCTGAGAGAGGGCATGTTGGCTTATCAGAGCAAAGAGCTCATGCTCGGGGGAGTGGGCCCTAAGTGGGAGTGGATGCCACCCCACGGGGACAGACACCGTGGCCTTCCCCAGCGAGGCCCGCTTTGATGAGATTTTCGGCTAAAACCCTTTAGGGTAAAGTGGTGAACTGGGATGCATCTGACCGGCTTCCTCGCTCGTGCTCAGTGACAGCTCCCCCGGGGGGGCCTGAACTTGTTGAGCCTGGGGGGCCACCCATGCGGCCAGTTCCATTCTGGAAGCTCCCAAAGGCCAAGGGAGTGACCTGACCCCTTCCCTCTAGGCGATGAGGAGTCACGTCGGAACAAGAGCTCCGCTAACTCGGAACACGTCCGCTCACACGCGCTCACCAGGACCCCGGTGCTGGCCCATCAGCTGTGCCTCGCAGGACAAGCCAGGGCGGCCCAAAATGCCACGGCGCGGCCCCAGACTTCCTTCTGATCTGGACTCCAGTGGCAAGGAATGGAAGCAAATGTTTCTTTAGCAAGAAATGACTGGCTGCTGAATGGCTTGAGGGGCATCTGCCTGCTGGTCATGGAGGCCTTCCCCTCAGCGGGTGGTCGGAGAGCATTGGGCCAGCCACGCACACAGCCATGAGTGTGCATGGACAGCCAAGGAGCAGGTTTCGGGCCAACGGAAGACACCTGACCCCCTCTGGCTGATCCTGGGCACCTGCACCGACTCCGGGCGTCCAGGAAGTGGTTGACATGAGCAGACGTGACGCCCCATCTTATTTCTCGGGGGATGGGAGGGCTGGGGTCCTGCACCCCGTCTTCCCAGGAGCAAACCCGTTACACTTTCCTGCTTTGCCCGACTGTCGTTACCTGTGCGAACACCACGTTTCCATGGGCTCAGGTGCTGTGACCCTGCCTTACCCACACGCGTCCCCTGGAGCCTGTCCACTGGGCCTGGGGCCTGGGGCCCTTCCCCACACCGAGCCCCAGGGACTGACTCTCCAATGCCTTCCCTCACGCATGCCCTGGACAAGTTCTGGGGTCAGGTCACAGGGTCGGAGTGCAGTACCCCCAAACCATGATCCCAGGGACGCCACAAGCCCGAGCGGGCCGGCGGGGAACGAGCCGATGTAGCGTAGGCCTGGCCTAGGTCCCTCTTGGTCTGCCTCCGGATGCTCACTGGCTGCTTGGCCCCTTCCCACGAACCACTGACCCCTACCCCGTGACACACGCATTTAACAAACAGCCTCTTTAGTCAAGCATTTATGAGCGGTTGTTTATCTTTCTGATTATGAAAACCACAATTACAGGATTTGAAGTATTCTGTGAATATCCAGGATGAAGGTGTTGGGTTTTCCCTGGATCCAGGAGGGAGGGAGGCAGGGGGAGAGATTTAGTCCCTAAAGCCACAAACACTGCCGTAGGAGGGAGGACAATTTCCCTTCAGTGGAACATAAGCCCAGAGGCCAGTGGAAGACCTTTGCGTTTCCGTCTTTGCCCCCCGAGGCCCGTGTAGGCCTGAGTGCCCCACACGCCCACGAGGGCTGACCTCCCCCGCTGTGAGTGCCGAGCAGGCACTGAAGGGGGGATGAGGGGGGCTGGAAGGGAGGGGCCAGGCGGCAGAGGCTCAGCCTGCACACCTCACCCCCGGGGGTTCCGCTACAGCCCCGCACCCTGGGCCATGTGGGTCTGTGCCGGACTCTCCCGCCGCATGTATGTGGCCTCTCAGTCCTGTGCTCCTGGAAAACCCACGAATACACAGACCTCGCTTAAACATGTCCTTCCCTTACAAAGTCGCAGGGTACTTTGTCGGGTGTACAAAGTGGGGTGTCCGTTCTGGGCTGAGTGTGTGCGGCCCTCTCGAGTGAGTCTGGGCCCACTGTAGGGGCGTCTGGGGGGCGCTGGGCGGCAGTGTGTCCCGCGGAAGGCCGTGCTGGGGCCTGTGTGTGCCGCTTCCTGCCACCCACCGGCGGGGAGTCCCGGTGTGGGTCCAACTGTTCCCAAAGGGCGGGATGCCCCTGCCCCTCGGAAACTTGGCGATGAGTTTGGCTGATAAATTCCGGTATTTATTGGAACGCTATGACGACCTGCTTTCACCTCCCTCCCGTGGAGCGGTTGTTGGAGAGGGGTGGAGTCCGGCCCCGTGGTCAGGGCACGTGGGAGGGAAGCATTAGAAGGTGCACTGGCGTGGAGCCACACCTCATTATCGGTGTTTCGTTGTGTGTCTGTGTTAACATACGCACTGTACACACACACCACAAAGAGTTCATGCAGGTAGTGCAAATACGTAAGTATGCCAAAATTCAAAGTGCTTGGTCAAAAAGTACTTTCTCACAGAGTGTGTGATCCGTGTCTGGAGGGACAGCAGGCAAGGCTCGCCAGGGGAGTTGGGCTGGAGCCATCAGGCTGGGGGGACTCCTGGGGGCTTGGGATCCCGGGGCTCAGAGCTGGAAGGGAGCACCGAGGGCTCTTCTGAGGGGCTGCTGCGCCCGCATGTTCAGGGACGGGGAGCCATCAAGCTACGTTCATTATGTTGCTTTTTAAAAATCTTGCACCTTAATAAAACTTTAAAAATTTTGCTCTTGGCTCCCTTAGAGGTGGTTGGTCCCCAGAAAACACTGCTGGTTATGGGTTCATCAATTGCATTCAATCTCGCCTGGTAACCTTGGATTCACTCTTGAACCAGGAACCCAGGGTTCCTGGGCATGCTGAGGGTCACGTGGACCTTCCCTCGACTCCCGGGTTCCCCCGTAGGTTGCTTGAGGCCGAGAGGGTGATGTCCCGAGCCCCATGTGCGGCTGGACGGAGCCCATGTGGCTCCCGAGGCTGTGCTGCTCCTGTCTCACCAGGCACCCGCTGTGGACCCCCAGAGCTGCCCATTCCCTGGAGCTGCGGGGGACACGAGGGTGCCAGGGCAGCCAGCACAGCGCGGGGGCCACACACCTCAAACCCTGTGAGCTCCGGGTGTTCGGCAAGGAGTCCTCGTCACAGCTGCTGGGTTTCCTGTTCTTACAGCTGCTCCACTGGGCGTTGCTGGCTCCTACTGGTTTGGGGAAGGGTGGCGTGTGCTTGCGTTTCCTGGTGTTTGATGACCTCACCTGTGTTTTGAGAGACAGTGGGAGTGAGCTCATCCTGTGCCGTCTGAGCCCAGCTGGAGAGACTGGAGCAGCAGCCCGGCAGGCACCGAGGGGACCCAGGAGGCACGGACTCTTCTGCTTCCTTTCTGTTCTGCTTTGTTCCTCGGGGCTTCTGAAACCTTGCGCTCGGCTGGATGAGCCCTGTGTTGGCCAGTTTGGGGACTGCACTGTGCCCGCCACATCTTCCTCTTTGGGCTGGGGGCCCCACATCTGTCGCCAAGCGTTACTGCCCATGTCCGCAGCCCGGTCGCTGACGGGGAAGCAAGAGCCGGAGCCTCTGAAGGATGTGAACAGGTGACACGTGAGCGCGTGAGAGCCACGTGTCTGCCGACCACGGAGGGGAAGCCCAGCAGCGTTCTGAAACACTGGCTGTTGGTCTTCTTCCTCCTCCCCAAGCCGTGGCCACGGGGACCCTGGGGAGCTGTATGCTCTGCCCAGCCCTGGGCATCTGAGGGCCAGACTCCCCTTCCCCGGCCTGAGCAGACGTGGAGAACCCCTCCTGGCAGTTGCAAGTTCGGCTTTACGCGGGCAACGAAGCGAATGCTGGACGGCTCTTCCGCATCCGTGTGCCCAAGTCCTCGACAAACACAGCCGGCTGAGCCCATGCCAGGCTCCGCGGGCTCAGATTAAATATATCTCGTCCTCAGATTTATGCCGGCACTTTATGGCTTCTGCAAATGACTGCCTCAGCACTGCAGAGTAATTCCACCCTGTCATATTTGTCTTTGGAAATTGTAACAAATTATGGTGATTTATAACATCAAACTCAGCTCTTGCCTCTCTCCCCAGACAGCAATGTCGCTGATGGCAGGATTCCTGGCTGTCCATTTGTTCCGTGCGGAAAGTGACAGGGAAGCATGTTTCATCTCTCCGGCTTGACACTTGCTCTCCCTTTGAGGGGAGCCTGTCCGCATAACTCAGGCTGTCACCGCACCCTGGCACCAGGGTCCCGAGCTGTCCCGGGCCCTGCCTCCGAAGCATGTGTGGTCAGCTCTGGCGGGACCAACGCCTAAGAACCTCCTTGTCTGTGACTCCCTCCCCTTCCATTCTGTGGGTGCCAACCCAGACTCGCCGCAGCGGGGGGACAGCCGGACGGGAGCCACAGGACTTGGGCAGGTCTCCTGCAGAACGCAGACCTTCCTCCATACTCTCCGGTCTCTTACTCTGAGGGGACGGGTGTCAAGTGGATTCCAGAGTTTCCCAGAGAACTCAGAGTCCCGGCCTCTGACTAGGACTAGGAAGGGGAGCTGGGCGCACGAAGGGGAGCAGGACACGGGCGGTGGCTGGAAACCGCGGGCTGCAGGCTGACCCGTGTCCCTGTGGGGTGGTGTTTGGAGGTGGGGCCGCTGGGTGGTGATCAGTGTGAGGTGAGGCTGTGAGGATGGGGCCCCGTGACGGGGTTAGTGCCGTTGTAAGAAGGGACAGCAGACCTGGCTCTGGTTTGCCGGCGCCCTGACAGCGGGCGTGCGGCCACGGGGCGGGGAGGACTGTGTGGGCTGCAAGCCCCCATCCACACCAGTCCATTACAGCACCCCAGCTGCCTCCCTGCCAGCCCCACCCCACAGATGCCACAGACCCCACGGTCAGGAGGCATAGCCAAGGAGCCCCCTGGCCACGGGCCCCGTGCTCCTCTTGTGTGCGCGTTCCACAAACTGAAGGACTGCGGGTCAGGACCGTGGCTTTCCGGAGGCAGGAAACACAGCTTCTCATAAAACCGTTCTGGTCGAAACGGGAACACTGAGATGGCTCTTCTTTAGACGTTGGAAGTGGGTTCGGGCCCGGCCATGGCAGCTGCTGCGATTATGGGATGGTGAACACTGCATTTGAACACTTACTCCTTCGGTCCATGCAGAGAACGTGTCACCATAGCCCGAGGACAGGCCCCCGCCCCAAAGGGAACTGGAGATTAAGATAAAGGAGCACAGCTGACCCCATCGACTGCACAGGTGCACGTGCCCTGGGACTGATCCTGTGTCCTCGATCCTGTGTCCTCGATCCCGTGTCCTCGATCCCATGTCCTGATACTGTATCCTCAATCCTGTGGCCTCAGTCCTGTGGCCTCAACCGCGGCCACTGGCTGATCTCTGCAGGTGCCAGTTTGGAAGCTCTTAGTTGCATTGCAGAACAAGAGGCTGGTGCTGGCTGGTGTCAGACAGATCTAACCCGGAGCCCATCTCAGGGCAGGAACCCGACAGCCCTCGGTTCATGTGCACACACACTCCTGAGCTGGGCTGGCCCCGGGAATGCAGAAACAGCAGGCCGACGCGGAGACCGGGTAGGAGGGGACGGGGAGGTGGCAGGAGGACACGTCTCACCCGGAGGACAGCTGGGGGCGCCCCCGACCTAGGCCACGGGTGTGAGGGCTGCAGCGGCCCAGATGGGGAAACTGAGGCAGTCTGTGGGGCAGGCAGGGTCTGGCTGTGGCCTGACAGGCTGTGGTTCACACCCACGGGCACCCACCCCTGTGCTGGGGGCCGGCGCGGGGACCTGCGTATTCGTGCCTCAAGCCCGCAGTGTCCTCTAAGGAGGTACAGCCAGGGGAGAGGAGCCCCAGCTGCCATCACCCGGCTGCCGTCGGCTGCACGACAGACTTAGCGCGAGACTTCGAACTCCTCACCCTAACTTTAAAGGACTTTGTTCAGCTTTGTGACACGGATGTTATGGGAAAGCTGACACGGAGGCTCGAGTCCTTCCAGGACGCGTGTCTGCGCGCCATGACGAGTGCCCACGGCCTGGCCTGGCGGGGACTCTCCTGCTCGGGAAGCAGAGCGACGCGGACGCTGAGCCGCCCGATGCCACTGGGGCCGCGTCTCTGACTCCGAGGATGGGACACCCGGCCGCAAAGAGCAAGCCAGACGTGGGGGGCCTGGGTCTCCCCAGGTCCCGACCGGACGGCTCCACGCGAGGAGGCGGAGAGCAGCACGCTCCTGGCTGAGAACGTTGCTTTTATTTACAGGGGCTGATCAAACGAATATTTCACGTGATAAGTGGGAAGTGTCAAAACGAGCCACACACATAAAATGGTGACAAAAGGATCATTTCAATGAAATTACATAACATAAAGTGAGTCACTGAAACAGCCGCATTAAATGCGATTTGCATGCAACATTGCATTATACAATTTCTGACACTGCGGAGAGGTATTAGGTCTGAAGTAACTATGTCGAGAAAGCAATTTGCAGAATTTCTGTTCTTTTAGCTGGTTTGAAAGCAGTGATAATTTTTTTTTTTGGTAGCTGACAAGTGAACAAAAACCAATAATTGAATAGTACCATTTTACCCAGAAGGCAGGCCGATAATTAGAGGTGTAGCAGACGGTTTGGATTTTATCTCAACAGTGGCAGCTCTGGTTTTTTTTTTTTTTTTTTTTTTTTGAAAGCTGAGAACTGAAATCAAGGTCCCTGTACTCAACAACAGCAAAAGAAGAAAACAGGATTGTATTTTCAGTTCCCCATGCCTGGCTGGGATGTGTTTTCTGGTCCCTAAAGGAAGGTCTGTGGCCCTCGGTTGGGAAGGGCGTGTCCAGCAGTGATGTAAGAAACAGAGACAAGTTCTCAGTGGCCAACGTGGTCAGAGATACAGTGTGAATAAGGTCAGCATATGCCGCTAGGAAGCTCGGGACAGACCTGCTGCCACCTGGTCCCCAGGGTAGTATATCTCCCCCGTGTGTCTCAGAAGGAAGGTCCCACCCTGGACACGGATTACATCTGCTGTCACAGCTCTGAGTGTGGCAGACCATCCCCCACGTCATGGTCTGGAGCCTGGAATCTGGTTTTGTGGGCTGTTGGCGCTGTGCAGACGAAGCCAGTGTTGACAGCTGTCAGGCCGTGTCCCACGCAGAGCACTGGGCAGATGGGGCCCTGCACGCACAGGCTCGTCTCCGTGCTCCCGTCCTGGAGGGACATGGTGTCCGCAGCCCAAATGGTGTGAGTCGGCCACGGAGTGCTGGAGACAGAGACCCAGGGTCCTTGCACTCTTCTCGCTGGTCTCCGTTTAGCAGCACTGCCCATCAGGTCCTCCCAGCTCTGAAAGCACGATGTCTGGGTGTGGCGTCCTTGGGGGCGTCTCCAGTGCCAGCTGAGGCCCCCTGTCATCACTGTGCTGGGGACACGTGTGGAAATAGCTCCTCCTCCTGTTCATCGCGCATGCAGAGAAGCCTGTTACTTAGCATTCCGCTTTTGATGGTTCATTGTATTTGGAAAGAGGTCACTTAGGGCCCTCACAGGCTGCTCTTAATTGAAAGACAATTCCGATGTCCCAGCAGCACCAGACACCGCCTGCATGTCGTGCTTCCGAGCTGCACCTGGCTCCCACCACGGATGAGCCGATTTTGCACAGAGAGAAACGCGAGCATCGGAGGAAGATGAATCGTCACCAACTTTATTCTTCAACAGATGCAGGGAACTTTCGAAACAGAAAGTACCCCTGACAAATGATGCGAAGGAAACCCTGTGTCTCTGTTCTTCTGTGAAGTGGGTTGGTGCCGGCAACGGATAGGTTTTTTGGGTGGGGGCAGAAGGAGGGAGAGACTCGCAAGCAGCCTTCCTCACGTTCAAGGCAGAGCCCAACGTGGGGCTCGATCCCATGACCTGAGCCAAAACCAAGAGTCAGACACTCAACCCACTGAGCACCCCCAGCGACCCGGGAATTGGTCTTTATCTCAAGGACTTATCTCTTGTGAAATGGGGTTTTGCCTGTTTCCCAGGAGTGCAGGAGCAGCAGTTCCTACTGAAAGTGAGACTTGCGGCCGAGGGGACAGTATATGTGATGACACTGTGGTGTGGCCCTTGGATGCGGAGGTTTCCGGCGGGAGCAGGGCTGGCCCATGGGGGACATAGATGAGGGAAGTCTCACTGTCCTCACCAGCGCATGTCACCCTCCTGGTGCCGCGGGCTTGAAGTCAGTGTCAGAAGCGGTGTGAGCCTGGCCTGGGGGTCCCGGTGACCACCGCCCTCCATAGAGGTGGGGGCCCAGCGGCCAGCAGCATGGAGCCCTCCCGCTGTGGTACATGGTGTGTGAGGCCCCAAACCCCGAGGCCTGTCCTGCCCCGACTCCCGCTCCTTCCTCCCCAGCCTGGGCCAGGCCGAGGGCGGCTGGCGCTGTGGGGACCCCTGCCCTTGTCAGCTCCACCACCGCCCCCTGCAGATGTGACTCTGCTGTGAGCCCATTTGTCCCTGTCCTGCTCTCTGCAGATGGGCCTAGGAGGGGCTGGAGTCCGTGGGGACTTGCATGCCAGCCACTCGGGCCACATCCCAGGGAGATGTGCCTCTGTCCCCCCACCTCTAAGACAAGGGGCTAATCCCTTACAGGCCTCTCTCTGCCCATTAAGGTAGATGCCCCAATCTCCTTAGAAAGGTCCCCTTACAGCCAGAGAGAGCTAATGATGTCCGGGTGGAAACAATGCGGCAGGGGTCAAAAGGGTCCAGAACCCATTACCAACCTGCTGATAACCATTCCAATGGAAAGGGTCCTGACAAATTACTCCCGCAAAGCCGGATAAGCCCTCGATATTCATCACCCTAATGCTGTGCACCCAACGGGGAGAGCCTGCTGTGGCCACTACAGGCAGAGAGCGCTCTGTTAGTGCCGGCCGTGGTGCGGGGGGTGGGGAACGGGTGAGCCTGCCGCTGGGCGTTGGGGGGACGCCGGGCCCGCTCCCGGCCTCTGCTGGGGGACTCAGGGGTGCACGGATGGCACTTGGAGGGGACGCTGGGCCCGCTCCCGGCCTCTGCTGGGGGACTCAGGGGTGCACGGATGGCACTCAGAGGGGACGCTGGGCCCATTCTGGGCCTCTGCTGGGGGGCTCAGGGGTGTGGGACGGCACTCGGAGGGGACGCTGGGCCCGCTCCCGGCCTCTGCTGGGGGGCTTGGGGGTGCACGGATGGCACTCTGAGGGGACGCTGGGCCCGTTCTGGGCCTCCCCTGCCCGCCACCCCGTGCACCTTGTCCCTCTAACCTACATTCTTCATCTCCAACAAATCCTCAGTGTGAGTCCTGGGAGTTCTTGCAGGGAATCCTTAGTCCAACAAGGTCTGGGGTCCCCAGCGTCATCACAGACCCCTCAGCAAGATGGCGAACATATCGAGCAGGGACAGAAATAGTGAGGTGTGCGAGAACAGGTGTCAGTGGGGGCATAAGCAGAGAAGGGTCAGCCTGCATGGTGACAGAATCCGCAGGAGAAGGAGACATGGTGGGAGCCTCATCCTGGGAGCCACGGTGGGGACCGAGGGAGACTGAGCCGTTGTGCCAGACGCTGTCAAGAAACCGAGTAAGATAAGGGCCTGAAAACCCACCATCGGGTCTAGTGAGGGAGTTATCCTGTGGCCTGGGCTGTTTGTGGAGAGGGCGAGCCATGCAGCTGAGTGCAGTGGACTGAGCCACCGGGTTACGCAGGGGACAGAGGGTGAAGGGGGTCCCCTGGGAAGGGTGGGGAACAGGGTCTGCCCATGGCCGCTGCCCCCGAAGTTAGCTTGTGGAGCAGCTGAGCAGGAAGATGCTGAGAGAGGGCCCTGCAAGCCACGGGGGCTGCAGTGGGCTCTCCACGGGTGCGGATGAGGGCCGGCATTGGGAAAGGGTGGGAGGCCCGCTCGGGGAGTCTCCGGACTGGGAGCGCAGACCCCTTGGCGGAAAGGGGGCAGAGAGAGCCGCGCCTCACATCTGCAGAGCAACTCGGCCTGTGGGACAGGGACGGAAGTTATGGTTTGGAAGTGTGAAGGGCTCGTGGCTGCTCCTCTCTGTCCCCAGTGATGCACCCGTTACCACGCGGCAGCATCTCATCGATGTGAGAGCACATGCGGGGGGAGAAAGGACAGGCGGGAGGAGGCGGCCCGACCCCGCGGCACAGCGCTCTGTCCCGACGCCCACGCTGGTCCGACGGCTTTGACAGGGCAGGAGGGAAGCGAGCAGCCCCAGGCTCTGTGCCTGAGCTCGCCGTGATCCTGGAGCAAGGGCGGCTCCGTGTGTGGTTAGGGTCACACAAGAAAAACGCTAAAAACCAAAATAGAATCTGTTCTGATGTTTGTAACCACCTCCAGTGATCTCAGAGTGAAAGTGATGGAAACCCGTACTCTTCCGTCGTCCCAACTGTTGTAGAACATTCTAGCTCTGTCCACATGACCTGGAGGGGGTCGCAGTGGACGTGTGGGCAGCCCGAGGTACGGGAGAGACGGAAAGCCCTCAGGGCCTGTCTCCCACCTGGCAGGTCCGTCCCGCTCAAGCGCACGAGGAATGAGGCAGAGAGGAGTCAAAGGAGGGCCTGGCCACCCTCCCGCCCCCCACGTGGCCAGCTGGGTGGAAGATGCTTCTGGGCCGCCCATTCTGTGCGCCCACGGTGCTCACACTTTTCTTGGTAATAGGAGCTTGCAATTGAGAGCCTCGCCTCCATACAGAGCAAAACACTTTTTGCAAGTGGCTAGAATGGACGTGGAGGCAAGCACACACGGACCCCACACACCAGCAGGACTGGCGGCGTCTCTCTCTCTCTCCAAGCGGCCCCTCGCTCCCCAGCACAGCCGACTCGGAAAATACCCAAGTGGATTTGGCATGTTTTCAATTCTTACCTCTGATCAAATTTCTGAGCTCCTCTCTTGCTTTGTTCTCCCTGAATCCTACGGAGCTGCTAACCTCAAAGTGGAAAGTGCCCTCTTACTGTACCTTTGGCCTAAAGATGGAGAGTGGCAGCTCTTTTCTAACAAAGCTCATTCTTTCAAGAGTTTCGGTGCCACTGGCCTGGTTTTTGCTGGCTCTGGAAACATCTCGGCACTACTGCTCTTTGAAAACTAAGAAAATGCGGCAAAATGTTTCTGCAGCTGACGACTTTATGGAAGGGTGCACCAGCTACCAGCTGACTAAAGCCAACTGACTCAAATAGGCAAATATGGCACTCTTTGTGGGGGATCGGCAGGGTTAAGCCTCAGTGTCCCCTCAGGTTGTCACTGTCACACAGGCTGGCACGGGAGCGGTATTAGTGGAGTGAGCCCGGGGTGGTTGTGTGTGGCTGCAGGATGCCGTCGTCCTAGTGAGTGTCGGCCACCGTGTGCTTAGAGCTGGTGGAGATGCAGTGGACAGCCAACTGACACCCCACATTACAGATGCGAAAACCGAGACCGCAAGGAACTGAGCATTTGGCAAGAATTAACGTGGCTGAGATGTGACAGATCTAGGACTCTAAGCTTAGCCTTCCAACTCAGAGTCACATGTTCTCCCAAGTTGGAGCAGGGCGGATGTTGGGGCCACAACCACATGAAGTAGCAAGGGACTCAGAGACTTCAGTGTCCTGTGTTTTTAAAATATAAAGTACAGTAGCAGGCTGGGTTATATCCCTGATATTCCTGTGCTAGACTCCTAACCATAGGACCTCAGAAGGAGACCATATTTGGAGATGGGGTCTTTAAGGAGGTAACTCAGGTAAGAGAAGGTCAGTAGGATGGGTCCTTATTCATCTGACTGGGGTCCTAAGAAGAGGAGAGTAGGACACAGACCTGCACGGAGGGTCAACCACGTGAGGACCCGGGGAGGAGACAGCGTCCGCACACTCTGAAGAGAGGACTCGGGAGACACCAGCCCTGTCCATGCCCGCACCTCGGACTCCCTGCCCCCCAGGACTCAGAGCAATAAACGTCTGCTGTTGAAGCTAGAGCTGTGGTATTTGTTATGCAGCCTGAGCTGACTAAGTTAACTTCCTCCCCAACGACTCCATTTGCTTTGAGAAAGGAAAGCATGTGACCCAGGGTGAGGCCCAGTGGTGAGTCCTTCTGACAGGACTATTCTCAGTGATCTTGGGGATGTGAAGGGAGGAGCATTCAGACGAGGAAGGCTCGTGGAATTCACATGCTTTATTCTTTTCCCTCTCGATGCTGCCTTTCTCTGGGCCCCACTAATTGACTTCTGTTCACTAAACAATTTTTGGAAAACAAAGAGGGAATGTTTAGGTAACTGGATGGTCTAACGTTCCTTTTATTGATCAAGTCAGTGCAGTGAATGCTTCTCTGGCTTCCCTGTCGGGACACGTTACTGAGTCTGTTTGCCCCAGGACTCCGGGGCTAGGTACCTGTCTACTGAGGGAAGTAAGGGTCTCTGCGACACCAGAGAATCCCTGGACTTCAGACGTAAGAGCAATCTCAACGAGGTCCAGGCCCAATGCTCCTGTTCACAGATGACTAAACACGAGCCTCAGGCCTCCTCCTCCTCAGCCAGCAGAGACACAGCCTATTCCCAAGTCAAAGGATACACGGAACATTCTGGAAAAAAAATGAAAAGTATTCACACACTATCAGCTTCCAACAGATCAGCTTCAGAAATCTGGTAGTTCCAGGAAGCGAGCTGCCTGGACATGAAAACTGTCCAACAACGAGAAAGAACAAATGAAGGACTTTTCTGTGCATGTCTAAAGAAAGGACAATCTCCTTCAGCCAGTGCCCTCCTTCCTTCTTAGACTTGTTCGTACCAAGACTCCTTGGTCATGCTTTTCCCGACACATTTTCTCATCGGCCAAGCAGCCTTTATGAACAAAGTTAAGACAACTATGATCATTCCCCACTGCTTGTCACTAAAAGAGCAAACATGCTGATGGCCGGTGTCAAGTAGGGAAGCGGGAGCACCTGCCCTCCACCTGCCCTCCCACCTGGGCTCTGCCTGCCTCCCATTCGGCTCCCATGTCTCAGGAGCTCTAGGCCACTGCATGGGCCCACTGGGTCTGCAATTCCCCCCAGGCATGGGTTCTAGAATTGCTAAGCTTTTACTCTTATTTTTTTAAAGCAAGAAGTCTTTCTTCTAATGACGGGGGAGAAGAAATAAAGCAGGAGTTCCCCCACTGGGCTGTCCAGGGCCCTGGGGGTCTCTCTTCCCAATCGTCCCTCAGCCCCGCAGTCAGGGGCCAGATCTTCGAGGGAACAAGGCATGGACAGGTGCTGAGCGGGCGTAGCTGGACGTGGCCCTAGAAGCAGCATCGGGAAGCAGAAAGTGAATTGCTGAGTGTAATGCGAGGAGCAGACAGAGTGGACTGGCCCCCACCCACTGGAGGCGAGCGCAGTGAGGCTGGGCTGCGGGGTCTGGGGCCTTCCTCCTGAGCTGGGCAGTGTCCTTCATCCCCAGGACCCTGCGACGGGCAGTTGGTGGCGCGTAGAGAGCTGAGGCCCGCCCCTCAACAGCATCGCCCTCTCCTCTCACCGGCCGGGCCCCTCACGGGTGGGAAAGGGATGAGGAGGCACCAGCACTTCTGGTCTGCATGCCCTCCAGTGAAAGGGTAAAGAAGCAGAGCCCGAGAGGTCACCATGCTCACCCCACACAACGCCCCAGTGTGGGGGGCTGGGGGCGGTCCGCTTGGCAGACGGTCGGGGTCCCAGAGGTGAGGATGGGAGACATATTCCTTCCCTTGGTCACTAGTCTGTGAAGAAGACAAGAGGGTGGGGGAGGGGAGGACGACCCTAACCCAATCTGGCCCCGGTGCACGTCCCTCTCCGGGGAAATGGTCGGATCCCGGTCTTGGCAGGCGGTCTTTCCGTCTCTCCCGTACCTCTTACTGGCCTACATTTTCTGCTTGTTTGGGTTTTTGCATACCACGAAATCCAACCATTCCTCATCTTAGTCACTCATTCAGCAACTGTTTGCAAGGAGGTTGGGGGCAGAAACTGCACGCAAGCCTGTCTACTGGGAAACATCCTGGGCTGCGGCAGGGACTGCGGAGCCCAGGGCACAGAATTCCTGGTTGGAGACATTCCGCCAGGGACGGGAAGGAATCACGGGCTGTCCTGGGCCTGGCGAGGGCGCGTTCACTCGCTGCCACCCAACGCCAGGTGGCTGCCGGCATTGGGAAATTACTGTTTTAATCATTAATTACCAAATAAATGTCACTTTGCTGGTACAATATATGCAGTGATTTCTGTCATAAATTGACATCTGTAAGTCATAAATTGCTTAGTTTTAGCTGCTTTTAATTGCCGCGTTTTCCCCAGCTCCACGGCACGTGCTTTTTGGACGTGGTTCAAACTTCTCTGGCACACGGCGGCTTCTGAACACTGGCAATCAATTATGCAAACACTGGGTTCTAAGGGGTTCAGCCGCGAGAGGAACCAGCTCCCGCACACCAGCACCGGCCTGATCACAGGAACGAGGACTCGGGGAGCGGGAAGAACACCTTTAATCAGAGAGGTGACTCCAGCCGGTCTCCGAGAACGCATCCGTTCCCACTGTTGAAAACGGAAATCAAAGGAAAATGATCTCTAATAGGCACGAGAGACCGCGCGAGGCGTCTGCATTATTCAGAAACATCCCGGCTTCTTCTGTTTGATTTCAAACAGGCTATTCCTAGAGGAACCCACGGCCCTTTCTACCCAGAGGCCTAAAAATATACGCCTTTGAGAGCACGACTCAAGTAGGTTCAGAATAAAGAAGGCTTCTGGAGCGCAGCTGAAAACCGCAGCCTTTTCTTCCCATAAACACGGCGACGGTCACGGGAACAAGCTCCCAGGTCCACACACGTGTGCTGCGGGATGGCTTGTCCCACCTCCCAACATGGGCCCTGGCTGCTCATTTGTAAGTGAGGCCCTTGCTCACGGAGGGTCCCTGGAAGGTGGACGGATGATGGGCAGAGGCTGGGTCCTGCCTTCTTCCGGGGGTAGGGGGTTGCGGGCTCTGCTGGATCAGGAGCTGAGTCCCCAGAGGGAAGCGTGGGCAGTGTGTCCCATCCTCCGCCTTTCTGGTTTTGTGAGACAGGACACAGCTCCGTCTCTGCCAGAGGATCCCAGGCTCTGGATGCCCTGCTGTCCCCCTCTGTGCCCGCAGCGTGGGGCAGCGGCTTCCTACCTGGCTGAGTTTCCTTTTGGCTCTCGGCCTCTCCCTGGCCAATGCGATCGACTCCTTGCTATCAGCAACCTCCGTTGAAATGCTCGGAGTGGGTTTGTTCTCTTGTTGGGACCCTGACAACCAGCGCTCTCTTCCCTAGTCTGTACTGAGATGAAATTTCACTGAAACACCCAAGCCCAAACTCTCTACCCTGCTGCCCATGGACCGGCATCCTGCCCAATCCCAGGCGGTGTGACCGGCTGCATCTTCCCTTTGCAGAGACTCAGATCCTACTGATGGCTAGCTAGCCCCGGGTCCAGCCCCAGCCCCTCACCCAGCTCGGCTCGTCGGGCCTCCCCTGCACCTGGATTCCTCGAAAATCCTCCACGCAACCGTGCCAAGCAGGCGAGGCTTTCCTCCCCAAACCGAGCAAGGCAGGTCCGACCTGGGGCTGGTGTAGGCTTTCCAGGTCTGTCCTTTTCTTAAGGAAAAGTGGGGCTGGTATTTGCAACGACGTGGATGGAACTTGAGGGTATTATGCTGAGCAAAATAAGTCAATCAGAGAAAGACAATTATCATATGATCTCTCTGATATGAGGAACTTGAGAGTCAGGGTGGGGGCTCGTGGGGGGTAGGGAGGGAAAAATAACGAAACAAGATGGGATGGGGAAGGAGACAAACCATAAGAGACTCCTAATCTCACAAAACAAACTGAGGGTTACTGGGGGGTGGGAGGGCAGGGATAGGGTGGATGGGTTATGGACATTGGGGAGGGTTTGTGCTTTGGTGAGTGCTGTGAAAGGTGTAAGCCTGATGATTCACAGACCTGTACCCCTGGGGCAAATAATAATAATAATAA